>SNQJ01S0025650.1:105663-122649 GCA_010110895.2 Picea sitchensis
CTATCATTTTTCTTTCTTGGTCACCATCCGTTCGTCAATTCGTGTCAAGCCTCCCAGTCATCACGAAGGACTCCATGTCCTGTAGGTGCAGAATCAACCTGGACCTTTCCGAGCCCAATGAAGAAGTTATTACAGCAGTTGATGGTGGTTGGACATCTTTTCCACCATAAATGGAAAATCCGGAGATGACTATAAGTTGGTCATTTCATTCTCAAGCCCTTGGGAACACGATTGCGTCTGACTAAAGTCCACAAGCGTCTAGGGACTACAGGCGCAGTAAACGTGAAGACGTAATGTCTTCAATGCAATGTCTCGATTTAGCTTCCAGTATTTTTGTTCCAAGTATATGTAGGCATTTTGGCCACTTTTGTAAGGATTGATGGTTGAGCATAGCTCCCGGGGTTGTAAAATTTTAATGAAGCATTGTTGTTCTGGATATATATGAATTTTGGAGACTTCTTGCCTTATGAATGCCAGTTTCTTTCATGTCTTTATTTACACTGTGTTAGAGCAGCTTGGAATTGGAGGATCCAGTCGAGCTGTAGCTATTATAGGATGATGTTGTAATGGATCATTGTAATAGTTACGGAGCCTCTAGTTAGTTCCTGTGATTTATTTGACGCTGAAAGACTTGGAATTGGAGGATCTAGTCAAGTCCTTTATTCAGTTTCTCGAAGCTCCGAAACCAGGAAGATATTGCTTTCAGAGTTTTTCCACTACAAACTGCCACAAGCCTGTCGCCCAGAGCTGTTTGTTCATCTTCTCCTAAGTCTTCCACCTGCTCATCTTTTAATCAACCCACTGGCTGAAGTTAGGATCCCATACCTCCTCTATTCTTTACGTACCAGACTCAGTCCCTGAGTTAGAGTGATACCTCCTAGAGCCATTATCTCCATTTGATCACCCTTTATAAACAAATAGTGACATAAACTGATGGGCATTGGGCTCTGCTCCTGCGGGCAATCCAAAAGTGACTTCTGACGCTAACAGGATGGATATGGGATTTTGATCCCTATCTAAAGAATCATAGGTCTCCAACTTAAGAAATTCACCTATGACATGGATTCAAGAAAAATTGTGCAAGAACAAGTGAAGAAGGTTCCTACAATGGGAGGAGACCCAATATTAGTTGTTACAAAAATACTCGTAACACGATATTTTAGAGAAGACCTTATGGCCATATCCTCAGTCAAATTTTCCTTCATGACCACCATAGAAGACAACTTCTAAAACATGTGCCAATAGAATCTAGAGAAGTGTTGATAAATAAATTTGATCACCTAAATTTCCCTCTCTTGGAATAATTAAAAAATTAAATTATATTAGAAGAAGAAAATTTTGGTAGATTATTAGTTCACTATGTATCCCTCGGTCTCATCTTCATGGTCTCATCTTCATCACACATTTTTCAAATTCAAAATCTGAGTTTGTATGCTCAAGATATCCAGGTTTTTGTCTAAACACCCAAAAAAAGACATTTTTCCTTGTGTAGCATAACTAATATCTTCTTGGTTCCATTCTTAGCACTTAAGACAAAGTAGAATTTTCTTGGTTCCACTCTTCCATACTTAGTCTCACTTTCGAATCTCTTGTTTTGATATCCCCATATTATTCTTTCTATCACTCACCCCCTTTTTCCTTAGGCTCATTTACATTTTGTGGTGTGGACCTACACTCCTTTCTTTCCCCCCTTACCTCCATACACATGTTAGGAAATGAGAAATACTTCCACACTAAACCTTGCAGAAGAGAGGAATAAACATTTAATCAAGAAAGTAAATGTAAAAGCAAACAAACATTACAAAGATATTTTTACTTGAGAAACCCAAATAGGAAAACCAACATTCCTTGAGTGGTTTTCTCTCTTGTTGTCTTACTCCTTCAGAATAAAAGGTCTACACCTAAGACATAATCGACATCATACCTTCTTTATTTACACAAGAACAACCATGTATCCAATTCAGTTAATATCTACATTGTAACGTCCCCCAACCCATTTGAGTGACATTATGGTGTGGAATACTCATAAAAATGAAATTTTACAACTAACTAAATAATTATTTTACAGTTAAATAATTTATTGTAGCTTACAACTATGAATTTGATCCAGACTTAATTTCTAATTTTTACCATTAATTGTATGCATCTACAACATGCTAAAATATATATCAATACATCTTAATGATTCACATAGTATCATATAAATTATTTCCAAACACACAGAGTTCATGCACAATAAATAAAATCACGAAATAACACAAAAATAAGATGAAACACTTTTATTTTAACAACGGTTGTGCAACCAAATGCTTGGGATGGATGTTCCACCCAACCGTATACTGATTGTTCCAAATCTCAATAGCTAGTCACCCCTGAGCTCAGGCTAGTAATCGAAAAAAGAGGGTGGTCTCTCACTATCCACTCACAACTTAGAAAACTCACAACCCACTAATATATTCCTACATTTATCCTTATTTTCCACCAACTCTCTTCCTCTTCTCCTTCCTATACAAATGAATGTATCTCTTCACTGATATTAGTCCCTTGGGCATCCCATTCATTTAGTAGGGTATTTCTGGTGTATGTAGCTAGGAACCTCTTAGCTGGGAACTCAGGGAACTTCTTGCTAGGAAAACTACCAGCAAACCAACAACACACATTTTTTGTTACAGGGGAACTCACCCAAGAGTTCACTCTTTAGGCCTGTCAACCTGGTTCTTTATTTTCCAGCTTCAAATATGCTCCAACATGCTCTAAAATTCACCCTCCATAGCTACACCATATTCAACCTCTCTTTCTTTCTCTCTACCTTCTCCTCATGCAAAAAAAWWTTTTCTTTCTAAAATTGTTGTCCCAACCCATATGAATTCATTCATTTGGCTTTATTTCTTAACTCACACATTTCCCCAAAATGAATGTACATAGCCCCCATGTGCCCAATAACTTTGGGATGTGACCACTRACACCTATCCTCTTACATGGATTCATTGATTGGCTTTGGGAACACTCAATCATAAATTGGAAGGTTCATATACAAATAGAAAAATTAGGAAAAAGGGTTGAATTAATTTACATGGGTAATTCCCCGTTGGACCCCTCTTGGCCATTGTACTAGACACTCCCATCTATTATGGATTAATTCAAACCCTATCTCTTTTCCATGCCCCTTTAGCAACGGAAATCACATTTTGTTAATAAAAAAGGAAATACGATTCACATATTATATTGCTTTCGTCGTAGCCACACATTATATCTACATAAGCTTGAACTAATCTAGGGATTATAGTGGGGATGTTACATTCCCCACCCCCTACAATTGTGAATCATCATTAGTTCACAGTATGTCAATATACATATATGAAAATTTACATCACAATAGTTATAGAATAAAATTCTTCAATTTTAGAACTCTAATAGCAGTCCCAACCAAAATCTCATGTTCCTCTCAACTCGTCGACCCAAGGAATACACCATTTTTTTTTATCAAGGTTAACCCAAGGGATGTACCATATGTTCATCAAGTCTAACCCAAGTAATGAGCCATTTGTTTATCAAGGTCTCGAGCACAACTGTATAGGAATATGAGACGTGGTTCCAAAACTCTAGCTTCTCAAAATGAAGTCTTGCATTCTTTCTTCTTTAAAATTGTCAAAAAATTGTGGGTACTCTTCCTGCATGTTTTTCTCATGCTCTTATGTAACATATTTAGGATTGTAAGAGGTCCATTGAACCTTCACCATCACTATGGATGTGTTCCTAATMATTTTGAATTTTCAATCCAGAATGCATAYTGGTTCCACCCGAAAATCCCCTTCGTGCTCCACCCAGATCACATTCCAATCAATTATGTGGTTAGGGTCAAGCACATATTTCTTCAATAATGATACATGAAATACATTATGCACTCTCATGGATGCATGAATTGATAGCATGTATGCAATTGGCCCTATACTTTCTAATATTTCAAAAGGTCCACAATATCTTGCTACCAACTTTGGGCAACTTCCCAATCTTAGTGAACTTCTCTTTTCATTCACTTTTAAAAACACATGTTCACCCAATTTAAAATATATAAGAACTTTATTCTTTTATGCATAATTTTTTTTCCTATCCTAGTGTTAACGGGTATGAATTCACTCAACAATAGCAAGGGGTACTCCCTGGTATATGGTCCCAAATAGACTATACACCATTTGAATTAGGAGTCCCATATTGAATCTGGCTCGACTACCATTTGTTGTTGTCTTTTTGGTTTTCTTACCAGTTGTGGTCCAGTGTACCGGTGGGGGGTGGATGGATAGGGATAATGTAATGCAAGATGTAGATGAAGACTATGTATGTAAAGAAAACTATTATGTTACTAATCTATGCTTACTTATTCTAGCTAGGAGCAAACTAGAGTAACTGGTGAGTTATAAATGTAACCAAAATCTTGCACAATGTTTATAGAGTTAGTTGTAACAAAAGAGAAATATTGGAGACAATTGCATAGAAATTTATATAATCAGATTAATCTATATCATAACAACATATACAATAACAACCCACAAATCTCGAGGCATTGAAATATTCAAAGAAACATCAATAACTGCATAATGACAAAGATTGTATGAGAATCAATCTACAACAAACAAGCATTCTTATAGTCCATAGAAACAATAGCTATATTCACTTGAAGTAGTTCAAAGATATGATCCGTTTCTACACATAATTCCTTATACAATATGTTGTCCCTAAGGGATTCTCAATATTAGTTAACAAAGTATATGTTCTCTAAACATTCTTGGGTCTATACAATGCTTGAAAAGCCAAAAATTACTTTTCAAATGAGCTTCTATCTTATTTTATACAAAAATTAGTAACTCCCATGTGTCCTTCCATCTTCTTCTTAAAGAGGCAATTAAAAAATTGGTTCATATTCTCTTCCCCAATGACAAGTGTGAAGAAAGGGATGTAATTTAAAGTAGTTATAAAAAGGATGAAATAAAGGGTAGGTATCATGTCCTTTCCCTATGAAAATTTTGTTTTGAGGTAGGGAATCCAAACTTCCAACTGGTCATAGAGCGATTCGACCCCTCATGTATACCAAATTCTCTAATGTTTCATTGTTCATAGAAATAATTTCATCGAGGCTACACATATCCTTATCTAACTTTGTTATGGAATCTTTCACCATCTTATAAAGCTTTAGTGGTTGCAGGAGATGTTGATCAATAAGGTTGGTGGATACTAAGGTAGTTGCTTCAGCTATTTCTTTCCTTCGATTTGTGTTGTCCTAAACTACATTTATCCTTTCTTCCGCTACTAGATCCTTTCCAAGATCATCTAACCTTGGGAGTCGTCCATTTATGTATAGTTTCTAATAATCCTTTAGGATGCTTGAACGTATTTCCATAAGTTTCTTTACTTCTCTATCAACTCTTTGTCCTATCTGTTGGCAATGATCAAATGCGTACAAATTGGTATGTCTCCCATATTTTGATGGCCTATATAAATCATGAGGTGCATTGGGATTTTCCTCTATCCACCTATCTATGTCAACTATACCTTCATGGATAGTGTTGTAATGTTCTGACTTCATTTTTATTTGGTTCTTTTGGTCGATGATTATGGCAACTTCATCTTGGAAGAGGTGTAAACAAATGTGCATGACAATAATGGAACCTTCCAATTCATTTATAACCTTCTCGACACTGAATTTGAAGATTTGGAGGCTTATTTCATCCAATTTCATCTGTTGAAGCATTTCCTCGAGTTCTCTGATATTTAACTCCTTCTCTTCATTTTGTTTTCATAACCTCTGCATGTTATCTATATTGGAAACCATAAATGTAGAATCGGCTCAAGATGTTGCTACATGATCCTGTCTAACATATCATGTCACTATTACTAGAGTGACAACTGATATAGGAGCCACTTCTGTCACTGGAATATTCTTAACTCTCTCTTGAACGATCCTACCAATTTTACTGTCATGCGTAGAGATTCTAAGATCCTACACTTCAACTCATTGATATGGTTCACATAATCCAAGGCCCAAACCACTACCTCTTGTATTTGTATCTGTGTCTGCAGTAGATGTTATGGGGATATCTACATCCATGGGGCATGTGTCATCCCCTTTGTTTTATGCATTTTTCTATTTTGTTTCCTCCTCGATAACTTTTTCATATGCTACCTGTGTTTCTTTATCTATTAGTTCTTCTACTATTGTTTCTACTTCTACCATCACCTTTTCTCTTTCTATAGTAGCTTTTACTTTAGCTTCATCTTTGGATTTTTCTTGAGATTCATCCTTGGATTTTTTTTTGTCAACCTCAACCTTTTGTTTCTTCTTTGCGTCATTATTATTTTTTAACACCTTTTCTTTATCTCTCCTTTTTGTATCTACTGGTGTTTTTTCCTCCTCCTCTGCAGGTCCTAAATGACTTGAGATAGATATGGGAGAAGATGTCCCAACTTCCTCTTGTTCTTCTTTGTTTATGGCCACCTCTCTTTATATTTATTCGTCGATGATCCTTCCTTTTGGCTGGCCACACCTGTTGGAACTAACTTTTCCATATGTTCTGGAATTTTCATGCACCTCCTATTCTTCCATGAAATTAGTAGTATACTCATAAGGGAGCTTGGCGCTATTGAAGTGTTCCCTTATGATATTTATAGGATCACGTCTTCTTAATATTTATTCTCCAAAGTGATAGGAAAGTAAGATGTCTACCTCTTCTTGGGATTGTTTGGTATTCTCGAAGAAATAGTGGGGGGGAATGTCATTTTTTAAACATGTACAACATTCCTCCAACCCCATGTATAATAGTATGGTATTCTACTTCTTGAAGGACAAGTTTGTCAGGTAAAAATCGTGGAAGTATGTGAGGAAACTTCATAGAACCATATACCCTTATATAAGTGCCATGTTCCATTAGATACCATTCCCCAATTCTTCTTATCACTGCTATGGAATTTTCTATCATACAAGGGGGAGTGGTGCAAAATATAAATTCATATAAAGGAGAAAGGAAGTGTTGAACAATTCTTTGGTATTCCATGCGGTGTTTGTGCTCCCAAAGAACTTTGAAGTATATGTGAATTGAGGTATCGGATGGAAACCAAATCCACCCCATGTTTGGATACCTTTGGAAAGTGCAAATTATGTCCAGGAGGTATGAGGACATATGGAAACTGGGAAATGTTCCTGGTCATGCTTATGTTACTATAGAGATGGTAGCAGTGATATTTTCAGACAATATATCTGCCCAATTCAATGAAACACCTACATCTACACATAAATAAATCAAGGGCATAAATTATATGGAGAATTGAGTTATGTCTAGCTCTCCATATAGCCTCCACAACATGGATAACAAATACTGGCAGGGCCTTCTTAAGTTATTTGTAGGGTACCAACTCTTAAGCCTGTATTTAAATTGCTTGTTTTCCTTATACCATTTTGGAAACAAGTCTTTTCACGTATATGCAAATTCACTAAGGAGCTTGTTATCAAATATTTTATTGACTTCTTTAATGTGATAGCATTTATCTAGAACTTCTGGTCGAAATGAAGAAATAGGTTCCTTTCGTTCATTGCACACATATCGAATATTTACATCGATGTTCTTCAAATCCATGAAATGGTGTCTGCACAGGGGAAGACCGTTGGGTGCGTTTCCACCCTAAATATTCCTAGCTTTCTAATATTATTGAATTCATGGAGTTCATATGGCTCTTCCACTTTTTTAGATAAATTTGACTTCTTAAATGTGTAGTACACTTCCCCCCATTTCAGAGTTTCTCCATCCTTTTCTAGAAGTATGGTTGTATCATCATATATAGCCCTGACTATTTCAACATCTTATGCCTGTTGAGAGCACCAAGAGGGCTCAACTMTAGATACTTTTCCTATCATCTTCTTCCTCAGTGACATGTTTGTGCCTTCAAAAAATATAATTTTAGGACATATAACAAGATGTAAAGTACCAGTTTAAATGYAGCTAAAAATATTTAAAGAAGACAATGCTTAAGAATATTGGTAAAAATTTGGAGGCAAAAGGATAGATGTTAGGCTTGAAAGGTRAAATCAGAGTCCAAGGGACTAATTTATCTGATACAGATCGAAGAAGTTATTAATAATTGATTTGATAAAGTGAAAAAAATGTTGAAAGAGTGGTGATCAGAAMAGTTAAGGACAACTCCTCCAATCACATTGGAGGAGTGAGTAGGAACTCCTCCGATAAGGTCAGAGGATTTATTCCTGACTTCTCTGATAGGTTATGGGAAGGGTTCACCATAAGTCTCATAGTAAGTATCAGAGTAGTTGAAAGAAACTCATCTGATCATATCTGAGGAGTTGAAAGTAACTCCTATGATATAGTTGGAAGAGTTGTTTTCATGTACTCCGAGTTGTGCGGAGAAAAATATTTTAACTCTCCTAAACTCATTGGAAGAGTTAGTAATAAATCCTCTAATGTGTTTAGAGAAGTTGGTTTGAAAGTGTCCCATCAGTTTTTAAAATTAGGGATTTTATGTGAGTGAAGTATGGTGATTTCAGGAGTGATCAAGAAAGGGTTTAGAGGTTGGGGGAGTCCGTTGGAACCCTTCTGATTGAATTCTATGCTTGTAGGGTAAATTTTAGGGTTTGAACAGATTGGTTGTTAGGATGGAAAGAAGAGTTGTTTTGATGAAAAAAAATAGGGCCAACTGTACACTAGTTAAGGGATTAGTGAAAGGTAAGGTGGTGAGAGAGGGGAAGAAAAATATCCAACTAGGGAATTCAAGATAGAAATAAAGAAAAATCTAATAAATAAAATGGGACCTAACCCTAACCTTAAAAAAAAAGAAGGCAAGATTCCATTACCTAGAACCTCATTCCACGTGGTGAGTAGGGACAGGTGGAAATATTGAATGGGATAGATCGTCACATTTTATCCTTATGGATCTGTCGTACTCAAATATCAATCGATAAAAAACACTCGACCCTGTTCAGTTTATATAGCCAAAAGATCATTTTGGAATTAAATGTTGTAGGCAGGGTTGGTGTGGTTAGAGGGTCAAATACAAAGTTTTCCAATAATATCAGAAGCAATCAAAGGAAATTTTTCGATGTGTTCGGAGGAGTTAGAGTTAACTCCTCTGAACACATATGATGTAGACCCCTCCTCTCCTAGGGGTTGTGCGACTTCTAGGTCAAGGATATTCAAATACCTAAGATGGATTAGATCCTCGAGGCCTTGCTATCCCCAAACTGAATTAAACACAAGCCCTTTTATCACCTTAGGCGTAGGTCATATGGTACCCACGGGCCACTTTTCTTAGTGCTTTAAAGTCATGATATTTCAAGCGTTAGCTCCTTCCACTAGTCCCTTTCCACGTATGACCTCGGACTATGACCTAGGGATTAACCTCCTGAGTGCTTTGTAACTTTTGGTTTCATAGTTCTTAGGAACAACTGCACCCTTTTGCGTTCGAACCCCGAATCATGAAATCGCCTTGGAAGATCTACGATTCTCGTATCTCCCACAACCAATGGCTATGATCCATTCAGACTCTAGTCTTTGGGAGTTCTTCACATATTAACACTCTTATTCTCTGAGGTATTCCGTACCTAAAATATTAGATCAAGTGCCACATGCCTCTCTTGGTCGATGTATGATATTTTTCCCTTACTTCGCTTTGGGCGACCTCTCTTTCCCCTCAACTCTTCTTCAAATTTCACGAATTGGTGATGCATGTCCTTCCATATCGATGGTCATAATATACTCTACTAGCTCGGCCTTCAGGAGTCTTTGGGTACTCCTCCTTCACCTTTCCTTCGAAGGATTCTTCCTCCGAAACTTGTGGATCTCCACCATGTATCCTCTCTAGATCCAACGGTCCAGATCTCCTCACTCTTTTTGACTTCACGAAAAATGACCTTTTTCTTCGCGCAAGACTTCCGGAGCTCTACCATCCAAAATATCCAATCTACTGCCACGTATCGCCTATTCAACAGACATGGATTTGTTTTTCACTTCGTGAGAATTTCTATTTTCTTGGCACAAATTCTCTGAAACGGATCTTCCCAAACCTTTCTTATCCGCTACCATGTCTCCTCCTTTCATCCAATGATTGGGATCTCTTCGCAGATTCGAACTTTGATGTTTTTCACCCTTATACACTCCAATTCCTATGGTTCACTAATTTTTGAAAGGACCCACGGTCAACCATCATGCAACTTATCTCAGATCTGATGGTCTGAAATGTCTCCACTTCTCTAGAACGGATCTTGACTGCTCAACTTGAAAATACTTCAAAACTCATCCTTCTTGAAATATTTTCCCACCCACTTTTTTGTAACCTATCCTTTCTTAGAGATTTGGAATCTTTTAAGGGTTTCTTTGACACTTAGTCAAATTTTGGATCTATGCACGCCTTGCAACAAATCTTTGCACACACTTCTACGAGTAATTTCTAGAACTACTCCTCCTGAGCTTATGAGTCAAAATAATCCATCAACGCACTCCTTGCAGATGTTTTTCACACTCTGCACACAAATCTTCGAGTTATCTCTTCCGAGCTCAGAGTTGAACTAGTCTTTGTCAATGCACTCCTTGTGGATGATACACACTGCTTGTGTAGGCTCGTGGAAGAGAAACAAGTGAAACTTAGATAATGTTTCACAGATTCATAAATTCAACAGTATAACTCATACATTCATGAAACACAAAATAAAAGAGAATATTTAAGAAAAAAAAACACCACACATTGGATCAATATCCCTTAGTTATATTCATTCAGATGTAAATGGCTACAACTATGATAAACAACAACAACTAAAATTCAGCAACAACTATATCACATAGATGTCCAACTAATTTGCAACAAGATCTCCCCATTTTGGGCATACAATGCATCTAATTATACAAGAGGGCTCTTAGGGTTCCCTCCATTACCTATCTTATCTGTAAATCTAACAACTACTTAAGATGTGCTACATTAAAGTCTGAGAAAAACAAATAAGAGAGGAAAACTCGAGATTTGTGTGGCCATCTATTACATTAAAGGAAAATGTGATCTTCTCCCGATATTACACAATTTTTTTGCTTCCAAACGTTTAGATATTCTTTAATTTTCAATCCATTAAAAAATATTCTTAGGATACGCCAACTTTTAAAATTAAAAAATAATTCAAAAAGCGCGCTAGGGTGTTGAGTTGTCTCTCCACGTGCAGTTTTTTTAGGATGCTCCTGCATCATACTCCACTTCTAAGAAAATCATGACCTCTTTCTCATGGCTCCCTCTACTATGGTGTTGAGACCCTCCAGGATCCCAAACTTGAAATTGGAGCTTTCCACTTGCTCCTTTGATTTGTTTCTCCTGTTGTCCTGCTTCTCTTACAGGTTCTCTTTCGTCCCATCCTTTTTTGTTGTTGACAGCTTCTTGTGCTGACCTTATCATCAACCTCCTTATCTCCTCTATGAATTATTCTAGCTGATCTTTTGGTTGGATCTTCCTTTGCAGTCTACTCGGTTGTCGTTCCTCTTCCTCATACACATCAAAGGGAAGATCAACATGATCTCCCTTGTTGTATTCATAACCTGTGGAATTATATTTCCACCCTGCTGCAGACTCGAATTTTGTAGTCTCATCACTAAGCTACTACTCAACCATCTCCTTTGACAGTTCAACTTATGTCGGTTCCTCTATTGGTATATCTCCAGCTTCCTCCAGTTGATCCTTGTACTAGAACTCTTCTCCATTTTCTTCCAACTTAAGTTGTTGGATGTGCTGACTTTGCACTATCACCCTTCTCTCTAGGGCTTCCAATTCTTTGTACAGATCAGCAAAGTCCATGATGTATGCTTCCTCTTATGTTGAAGGCTTCAGTGTTGCTGTCATCTTTTGTTCAACTTCCTAGCTAAAAAWTTTGAGCCATTTCTCAGAATGATCCTCTTCTTCTGCTGGGGTGGATGTCAGTATCTGCTCCTTCTCCTCTATTGTAGGTTCCAATTCTATAGTTTCCTCATGTTCATATCCCTCACTGAATTTTTTGAGAAATTCCACCAAATRCTCTTCTTTCTCCATTTCTTGGGCACATTCTAATGTGTGATCTTCCTCCTCCATGACAGTATCTGTTGAATGTCCTCCCTCTTATGCACCTACATCACAGACACTGTTGATTTTAAAGTCATTTATCCCCATGGCCTCTTTCTTGGGTACTTGTTGCATCACCTCCTCATGTTCAACACTTGCACTAGCCTTTGTTGGGATATTTGGTAGGAATATATGAATTCCCCCAATGATCATAACATTCCTTTGATCCTCCTCTATCAACACTCCTTGTTGATCCAAACTCACCTCTAAGATCCTTATACTTTCATCTAGCCTCTCTTTATCTCCCTTTCCCACCTACCAATTTGGGATTCCACTTCCGCCCTCCTGGCAGTCTATGAGATCTTTGATCGATCTCTTCTCCTCCTCAACAAAGAGGTTCTTTCCAATCTATGGATCATATATCTAAACCACTTTCTCCTCTATGTCACTGAGGGTTTCAACTTCCCTCAGCCACCTCCTCCCTACTTGTTGTTTCCCTCTGGCCAACAACTTTTGAACATGCCATTTTTCTTTCCTTTTTAGAGGCCATTCATACCTCCAACAAACCTTTTCCTCCTGCTGCATCTTCAATGTCAGCCTCCCCATTTATACTCTTATCTCATTGAGCTCATTATCCATCTCTTCTTTTCTTTTCTTTTTGTGGTTGGCTTCTCGAACTCTCCTATGGATTTCAGTAGCCATTTTCATTTTCTTCCTGACCTCCAGGCAAGTCTATGGATTACTCTGTAACAGAGAGAATCTCCAACTTCTCCTTGCATCCCACCTAGATGTCCATTTTTGTTACATATGTAAAACCATCATTCAGAGAGCATCACACTCTGTCTCTTCCTTCACCTGTTGTCTATAGGAAAATTTAAAATTTTGATACCCTTTGATGCTATCAGATTATCTCTTTTCACCTCCTCATCCTTTCTTTCTATCTCCAAGTGAAAATTTAGCTCTGATACCACTTGATGCAGACCCCCCTCGTCTCCTCAGGGTTACACAACCCCCTGATAAAGGATCTTCAACAACCTGATCTGGATTAGCTCCTTGAAAACTTGATGGCCCCAAACTAAATTAAACATATTCCCTTGTGTCACCTTAGGCGTAAGTCGTATGGTACCCGCATGCCCCTTGCCTTATCTCTTTAAAGTCGTGAGTTCTACGGTTCTCGTCTCTCCCACAACCAATGACTATGATTTGTTCGAACTCCAGTGTTTGGGAGTTATTCATGTATTAACATTCCTCTTCTTCGAGGTATTCCGTACCCGAAATATTAGATCAAGCATCACGTGCCTCTCTTGATCGATGACTGAGACTCTCCCCTTACTCCGCTTCGGGCAACTTCTCTTTCTCCTCATCCCTTCTTCGAATTTCATGAACTGGTGATGTGTGTCATTCCAGATCGATGATCATGATCCACTCTACTAGCTCGCCCTTTGAGAGTCTCTGGGTACTCTTCCTTCGCCTTTCCTTTGAAGGAATATTCCAATGAACCTTGTGGATCTCCACCACTTATCCTCTCTAGATTCAACAGTCCATATCTCCTCGTTCTTATTGACTTCGTCAGAAACAACCCTTTTCTCCATGAAATACTTCTGGAGCTCTACCCTCTGAAATATCCAATCTACTACCATGTATCCCCTCTTCAACCAACGACTTGGATTTATTTTTCACTGTGCGACTTCATGAGAATTGTTATTTGCTTTGTGGAAATGATCCAAAATGGTTCTTCTCGAACCTTGATTATCCACTACCATGTCTACGCCTTCCAACCAATGGTTGGGATCTTTTTGCAGCTTCGGACTTTGACATTTTTCACCCTTCTACACTCCAATTCCTTCGATTCATGAAATTCCAAAAGGACCTACGGCCAACCACTTTGCAACTTGTCTTAGATACGATGTCTGGAATGACTCAGCTTCTCCAAAATGGATCTTGACCGCTCAACTTGCAATTACTGAAAATCTCCTCCTTCTTGAGGGATTTCTCCCACCCACATTTTTTGTAACTTGTCCTTTCTTAGATCTTTGGATTCTTTCAAGGGTTTCTTCAACACTTAGTCAAATTTTGGATCTATGCACACCTTGCAACAGATCTTCACACACTTTTGTGAGTAATTTCTAGAACTCCTCCTCTTGAGATTTTGAGTCAAAATACCCCATCGACGCACTCCTTGCAGATGTTTTGCACGCTTTGCACACAAAGCTTCGACTTATCTCTTCTGAGCTGAGAGTTGAACCAAGCTCTATCAACGCACTCCTTGCAGATGATACACACTCCTTGCGTAGGCTCGTGGAAGAGAAACAAGTGAAACTTAGATAATGTTTCACATATTGATACATTCAACAGTATAACTCATACATTCATTGTAACACCCTGTTTCCCCCATTTTGTAAATATAACTATATTGGCCACGGAACTCTGGAAAACTCAAAGGTGTGAATGTTTGATTTGATGGACCTTTGTATAAAAGGTTTATGAATGTAAATTATCTTATTTTAATAGAAAATGGATACGTTTTGCATGACTGTTGGAAAGGGGATGTGCTAAGAGAGACCATGAATGCTAGAAAAATGTGGTGGAGGGGACCAGGAATGGTTGCGTTAACCTCCACCGAACCAGTACTTTGCTAGATTTAATTTCTCGAGACCAAAACAACCCTCTGAACCATGAATGAATTACAATTAGGCTGGTAGGTGGGAAGACCTCCTCAAGATTTAACGAGGGGATGGGGCAGACCGCCCATTTGTAAGGATTCCAAACCTGACCATGAACTAGGAATGCAGGCCACACAAAAGCTTTCTAGAAAAGGAAAGAAAGGAAAGTATGAGAGTTAGGGAGTAAATCTACAAAGAGTGCAGAGACGAGAGCATAAGATCTCGGGTCCAAGGAAGGATTAAATAAGGAAAAGTGAGTTTTGATCATAGGAAATAGAGACTAAGTCAGGAGGAGACTAACCTTTGTCCCTATCTATTTATGTACCGGGAGAAGGAGAGTAACCTCGTACCTAACTTCGGTTGAGTTGGAAGAAAGATATTGAATCTCAAAGCATCATGGTCTAAGCTCGGGTGTGGCCAGTGGTAAATCCATTAGGAGTTACTGATCCTATGGTTGGGCGGAAATGAGCACCCCTTTTAACAGTCGCATCATGCCTTATGGTTCTGATAAGTGTTTTCATGCATTGTGCTTTGAATTGGAAATAATGGATGCATGTGTGTATTTATATGTCTATAAATGGTTTCTGTATTGAAATGATTAAGTTGTGAGTATGTGTTTGTTCCCTTGAGAACGTATTCTTCTCCTTGATTTTTCATATGCTCCAGTTTAATTCCTTAAAGGCGTAGCCCCAGGGAATTACAACATGGTTCCAGAGTCAGAGAAAACCTCTTGGCACTGCTACCATTTTGGTAACCTCATGAGTTTACCTTGCCCTTTTTTAGAGCTTAAAGTTCTGCGACTTAGGGAGGTGTTTCCTTCATACCAGTAGTCTAAGAGAATTTAAACTCATGCCCAAATACTTAACCAATAACTCAACAAAGAGTAGATTTCATAGCCCAAGAGTCATATGAAGGTCCATGTGACATGGGTCTAGGGACCCTGTGCTAAAAGGAGTTAGCTCATGAAGGTTTCATAACTTCGGGAGCTTGAAGCCCTAAGATGTCAAATTTCACGATAGTTAAAGTCACCTGAACTCATGGATGATTTTAAGGATGGAAAATTATTTTAAAATGTAGAAACCTTGGCGAATATTACTAATCCTTCATATGTAAACATACATGTTTGACGATATTTTTTTTTAAATATTCAAATTTCTAAGTATTTTATATAGTTTTTATAAAATTTTGGCGATTTTAAAGGTACAATAATTTTATTATATAGAATTTGGGTGAATCATTTTAAAAATAGCGAATCTCATTTTTGGAAAAACCATGGAAAATTAGCCCATGAGTGAAATTTATCCCCTAAAATCATCCATGCCTAAACTACCAGAGTAACAAGAGTCATATATGAATTAAGAACATGACAATGGAGATTGATGTGACTAGTTTATCGGGAGGGGAATCCATCTTGGTCGTCAGATTGAATCAAATACACATTGGAGTTAATGAATCAAACACCAGCCGCTTGATTAAATCGATGCTTGGGAATCATTGCGGAGAGCAAAGGTGAAATTAGTGAACATGCTATTTCACGGCCCACAATCAACCAACATTGTTGATCTCATTGGGAATGGAATATCAACAACTAGGATTAGATCAGAGTAGGGCGAGCATTTCCCAATTTGCGGAGATTGGACCCCATAATCACTGTGAACCATCGATATATGAATGAATATCAATGGTGGGGAATCATTGCAGAGCGCTAAGATGAAATTAGAGGATGCGCTAGTTCGTGGCCCGTAATTCACCAATGCCATTAATCTTGTCGGGATGGAAGATCAATGACCCCGATTAGACCGAGTTGGGAAAGTAATTTTCAAATTGCAGAGGTTGAGATATCTGATAAAGATTTTTCACTTTGGGGCCCCACAATCACTATGATATTTTGATCGACAAACACATCAGTATTGGCTAGATCATGACTGTTAGACCTAGAGAAGTTGCTAGGTGGATAGTCGTGAGTTCCTTTGGAAATCCATGGAGTAACGAAGTCCTTCTGTACTATCGATCTGAGAGAAAGGACACATGTCAGCAGATATTCGAATTCGGGTGTAATCACTCTGGGAGAAAGCAAGTGTGGAGAGGTTGAATCTCCTAAATCCCAAAGAGTCAAAGTGATTTGTAGTCGTCGATCTGTGGGAGACATGCATTGATAGATCATTGACTTCGGGTGTAAGCACTCCAGACTAAAGTGAGTGTGAGTATGTTGACACTCCCGAAGCCCAAAGAGCTGAAGCATATCTGAGCCTTTCAA
>SNQJ01S0025650.1:130923-142804 GCA_010110895.2 Picea sitchensis
ATTTTTCTATCTTCACTTTGGTTGGTTTGTGTCATCTTGGTCTTGACCTCACGAGAGCACCGGAGCGAAGCAGGAGCAACAGAGACCATAGGAAGTGATACAAAGGTATGTTACTTATTCCTTCCTACTGGTTAATTCAATGGTCAAAACTTAGGGAAAGAGTCATGTCCTGTCCTATTTTGTTCTAGATCCAAGTTGATCTAGGGAGATCGGTTAGTGTCTGCACCTACCGATTAGTCCAATAACAATGAGGCTACATGGAAAATGGAGGATGACATGAGACATGCATATCTGATTTTGTTTACTCTTGTATATACATATCATGTTGACAGATAGAACATCGAGGACGATGTTCCTTTAAGGGGGAGGGAATTTTAACACCCTGTTTCCCCCAATTTGCAAATATAACTATGTTGGTCAAGGAACTATGGCAAACTCAAAGGTGTGAATGTTTGATTTAACGAACCTTTGTATAAAAGGTCGATGAATGTAAATTATGTTATTTTAATATAAAATGGATACGTGTTGCATGACTACTAGAAAGGGGATGTGCTAAGAGAGACCACAAATTCTAGGAAAAGGTGGTGGAGGGGACTAGGAATGGTTGTGTTAACCTCCACCAAACCAGTACTTTGCTGGATTTAATTTCTTAGGATCATAAAAACCCTCTAACCTAGGAATGAATTACAATAAGGATGGTAGGTGGGAAGACCTCCTCAAGAGTTAATGAGGGGATGCAGAAGACCGCCCATCTGTAAGGCTTCCATACCTGAACACGAAAAGGAAAAGGAAAGAAAGGAAAGTGTGGGGGTCATGTAGGAAATCTGCGAAGAGTGCAGAGATGAGAGATTAAGCTCTCAGTTCCGAGGAAGGACTAAAAGAGGAAAAGTGAGTTCTAATAGAAGGAAATAGAGATTGACTCATAAGAAGGAGACTAACCTTCATCCCTATCTATTTTTGTACTGGGAGAAGGAGAGTAACCTTCATCCCTAACTTTTGTTGAGCTGAAAGAAAGAGATTGAATCTGAAATAATCATGGTCTAAGCTATGGGGTGGGAAGTGGTAAAGACATTAGGAGTGACTGAGCCTATGGTTGGGTGGAAATAAGCACTTCCAGCAGTCGCATCATGCCTTATGGTTCTAATAAGTGTTTTCATTACTTATCCTTTGAATTGGAAATAATGGATGCATGCATGTATTTATATATCTATAAATGGTTTTTGTATTGAAATGATTAGGTTGTGAGTATGCATTTGTTCCCTTCATAACTTATGCTTTTGCTTTATTTTCCATATGCTCTAGTTTAATTCCTCGAAGGTGTATCCCCAGGGAATTACAACATAGTTCCAAATTCAGAGCAAACCTCTTGGCACTACTACCATTTCAATAACCTCATGAGTTTACCTTGCCATGTTTCAGAGCTTAAAGTTTTGTGAGTTAGGGAGGCATTTCCTTCAGACTAGTAGTCTAAGAGACTTTGAACTCGTGCCCAAGTCCTTAACCAAAAACCTAACTAAGAGCAGAGTTCATAGCCCAAGAGTCATTTGAAGGTCCATGTGAGCTGGGTCTAGGGACCCTGCACTAAAAGGAGTTAGCTCATGAAGGTTTTAGAACTTCGAGAGATCGAAGATCTGAGATGTCAAATTTCATGATAGTCAAAGTTACTCAAACTACCAGAGTAACAAGAGCCGTAGATGACTTAAGAACCTGACAATGGAGATGGATGCGAGTCCGTTATTGGGAGGAGAAACCATCCTGGTCATCAGATAGACTCAAATACCGACTGGAGTTAACGAATCAAACACCAACCGCTAGATTAAATCGATGGTTGGGAATCATTGCGAAGCATGAAGGTGAAATTAGCAGACATTCTAGTTCATGGCCTACAATCAACCAACGACATTGATCTCATTCGGAATGGAAGATCAATGACTAGGATTAGATCAGAGTTAGGTGAGAACTTCCTAGATTATGGAGATTGGACCCCTCAATCGGTGTGAACTTTCGATCTGTGAATGAATATTGATCGTGGGTAATCATTGCAGAGCGCGAAGGTGAAATTACCGGACACTCTAGTTCGCGGCGTGCAATTCACCAACGTCGTTGATCTCGTTGGGCTAGAAGATAAACGACCCTGATTAGACAGATTTGGGCGAGTAATTTTTAGATTGCAGAGGTTGAGATATCTGATAAAGCGTGTGCACATTGGGGCCTTGCAATCACTGTGATCCGTTGATCGATGAACACATCGGTATTGGTTTGATCATGATCGTCAGACCTAGAAAATTTTCTAGGTGGATACTCGTGAGTTCCTTTGGAAATCCATGGAGTAATGGAGTCCTTCTGTATCGTCGATCCAAGAGAAAGGACACATGTTAGAAGAACGTTGACTTTGAGTGTAATCACTACGAGAGAAAGAAAGTGTGGAGATATTGAAACTCTCGAAGCCCCAAGAGTCGAAGTGATTTGCAGTCATCGATCAGTGGGAGACATGCATCGACAGATCGTTGACTTCGGGTGTAAGCACTTGAAAGAAAGTGAGTTTGGGGGAGTTTACACTCCCAAAGCCCGAAGAGATGAAGAATATCTCAGCCATCCAAGCTAGAGGGAAAACTATCGTCAGATCCTACACTTCGGAGGAAAGTCACTCCAGGAAAAAGGGGAGATGTTGAACAAGAACTCCTGAAGGTCGAAGAGTCAGAGTTCATCTGAGTTTTTCGTCAGCTGAGGAAAGGTGTCAAAAAATCTTCATTTCCAAAGATAGCTACTTCAGAGTAAGGTGGGGTCACGAGAGTTGATAACTCCCAAATTAAATCTTGACCATTGATTTGAAAGAGACGCGCGTCGATAGATCGTTGACTTCGGGTGAAATCACTTTGGGAGAAAAGGTGGTGTGAGCATCTGGGAATCATGAAAACCAAAGTCCCAAAGTGGACCCAAGTCATTGGTTTATATGTACACATGGCACCTGATTTGGAACTTCAAGTATGAAGTACTTTAGAGGAAAAAGAGTTGGATTGCTCGAAACTCTCGAACACCGAAGTCTTGAAGAAGATCATAATTGTCGATCAGAAGGGATGCATGGCGCTCGATATGTAACTCCGGGTATGAAGTACTTTGGAATGAAAAGGTGTAGGAACGTTTGAAACTCCCAAACGTCGAAGTCCCGAAATAAATCAATGTCATCGAAATCCCTAAGGAAACGTGGCGTCGGATCGTGAAATTCAGAGGTTTTCCACTCCGGAGGATTTCATGTGGTGGTCTTCTTGGCTCCTGTTTTTGTGGCGTATGATCATATCCATGGTCATATGCAAGTATAGGGGGATGAAAGAACCCAAACATATTGGGAGAGTATATATGTCTGCTCTCATCTTGTTTTGGAGCATGGAGATTGTGGCTTTAAAGATCTAGAAGAGAATGATGGAATAGGGACCCTGAATGAGGGTATTGTTTTTCTTAATAAGAACGAAAATTTTTACGCCCCATCGTGGGTGTGTGACATTCATGAAACAAAAAATAACAGAGAAGATTTAAGAAACAACAACACCACACATTGGATCAATGTCCCTCATTTATTTTCATTCAGGTGTAAATGTCTACATATATGATAAAGAACAACAACTAGATCACATCGATATCCTACTAATTTGCAGCAACCTCTCCCCCTTTTGTCTGTACAATGCATCTACTTATATAAGTGGGTTCCTAGGGTTTTCTATGATTACCTATATTATCGAAGTAAAGCTAAAAACTACTTAAGATCTGTTACATTAAATTCTGAGACAGATAGATAAGAGCGGAAAACTCCAGATCTGTGTGGTGATCTATTAAATTAAAGGAAAATCTGATCTTCTCCCGATCTTACGTGATCGTTCAGCTTCCAAACATTTAGATCTTCTTTAATTTTCAATCCGTTCAAAAAGATTCTCAGGATACACCAGCTTTTAAAATTCAAAAATAATTCAAAAGTCATGCTAGGGTGCTAAGTTGTCTCTCCACGTGTGCTTTGATGACGATGCTCCTACATGAACATCAAAGGATTTTTCTCTAACTTGTACGATATCATTGCATATCGGGGAAGAATAAAGTAACTCCTCTGAACTGTTAAGAGAATTTAGAAGAAACTCCTCTGAACTATTTATAGAAGTTATATGAAACTCCTCCAAACTATTAGAAGAAAATAGAAGAAACGCCTTCGAACTATTCAGAAAAGTTAGAATAAACTCCTATGAAATATTCACAGAAGTTAGAAGAAACTCCTTCGAACTGTTCAGAGAAGTTAGAAAAAAATACTTCGAATTGTTTGGAGAAGTTAGAAGAAACTTTGTCAATTTTAAATTTGGATTTCAACACCAAGTCTTGATGATTTTTTCAAGTGAAAACATGAGTTTTCTAATTATCTTGAGGTGGAGAGGGAGACTTATGAGGATTTCTATTAGTCTCAAAATATAATGGGCTCCATTTTCTAGGGAGGTAAGCAAGATCAAATGAAAAATGGAGGTTTTTAGTGCCTATCACAACAAATGGAGACACACTGAGTGAAGCCTTGAATCTCTGCAAGATTATGTCTACATAGAACTTAGGAAGGGTGCTTCATCATACAAAATTATAAGAGAGAAAAGATAGATCTCATAACTTTGATATTGAAAAGACTGAGGTGATTCAAAGAGGATTCAAACCTTTTCCAATTAACAGGTTTCTTTCAAATTGATATTTTATTCACATGGTAAATGGCTAGAAAGGAAGATGAAGGTAGAATAATAAAAATGAAACATCAAGAATGATGAGCATAAAAATCATAGTGAATTTATATGGTGTCTCTCTTCTTCCAATGAGTGTCCATATCCTCGATGGAGTCACCCCAGTGTCACAACCCTTTCTCCACTACCAGTAAGCATCCATAGTCCTGGTGGAGATACTTGGATGTCCCATGTGACCTGGAAAGCCTTTCACCAATCCTTTACCTATTATAATATTTGATTCTCTTATGTTTCAAGATATAGATGGATGGGGTGATTCTAGTTAACCTTTAAAGGCACTAGGGATGGCACCTTTAATGGTGAGACCTGCTAACTTGATTATGGATGATCAAACTTCCTGAGTCGCGATTCCTAGTATACTACAAACATTTCATCTAGAAAATTATTGTTTAGCTCATATAACATATAAATTTGTCATTAAACAAAGTCTCTTGTCTCTCTATTTTTCCAATTTATCTTTGTATTGATAAGCTATGTTGCTCCACCAGATCTTGAATTGTGATAGTGCGTAAAGATCTTACATTTATGGGGAGATATGAAAATTTCACATCATATTACATAGATGTTTAGGCTATATGCCCTAGATGTGATACATTTAGACATGTGATTGGGATACATTGTGAGAACTTCAAAATCACAAAGGAAACCATTAAGAAGGATGAAGGAAAATGATAGTAATAAAAAATATTAATAAAACCAACCTAACTAGAGAAACAAAATAAAACAAAAATTGGAATCAAGTGATGTTGGCACAGGGGCAGACCCAGGATTCATCTCCAAGAGTGCACCAATAAGCCCTAGCTACTGGCCATTTCGGTAGCACCTGCGAAGTAGATGCAGTCTCACCCAAAGCATCTATGAAGGGGTTGTAGGATAGAGATGTCTACAACCAGGGGAATATCAAGTGGTTCTTATTCCAACAACAACATAACATGCATCTATCATTAAACTAGCTAGATCTTTCCTTCACAGTTATAGATCTTATCTAACACAATAATGCAAACAATAATACAATAGAAGCAAAGATCAAAGCATCAATCACACATCCACAACACAAGGTATAGATGCTTAACCCTCTCTCTAGGGCTGCGTCCACATAACTATGCTTATGATTTATTAAGGAAAAGCATACCGTTTTGTATGCGCTCTCAACTAGAAGATCTTATTTATTCTCTCTCTTTCCCTCCCCTTCCTGTGCAGCCAGCTATAGGACTTGATATTCACACACAACTGAAGATCTTACAATACCAGAAGGCTTTCTCTCTCAGCACTTCTCTCCCCCAATATGATAATCTCTCACACAATAATAGAGATAGATCAACAACAATATCATACCAATACTTAATGACCAACCCAACCCAAGTCCTCTTGACCTTTATTTATACATTACAATACCTCACTAACAGCCTTAGGCTGAAACCTAGGTGCCAAAACCCTAAATACAAAAACCCTAGGTGTCTAAAACCCTAGGTCAACTTGACCCTCTTTTTTTGGGCTTCGCCAACCTGTCTTTCCTTCCTTCTCGTGCGGTGTTCCAAAACATCCAATGATGTCTTTTCCCACTTTCTGAGTCATCCTCAATCCCTCTCCCTTGCTAATCTATCGTCCTCAATCTCCTCATTCAACGACTTGCTTTTCCACACTTTGCTCCATCTTTTCTTCTCTTTTGCTCGCTTCGACCCAGTGACAGTCACTGTGTCTCCCGCGAAGCTCACTTTTTCCCTTTTCTTCCTCGTTCTTCACTTCCTTTCATAATACAGGGCCAACAGGCCCCCAACACTCACCTATGACTCATCTCGAGGCACTTGAGATCTGATCCTCTTGTTTTTCTTCGATTTTCGACTGCATAGTGCAGCCCTTGCTTTCTTCTTTATGCCTCCTTTCCGTCATTGTGAAGACTATATTTTCTATGCCTGTTACCCAGTTTCAACTGCACCTAGTACCTGGACCCTTGTCTTCTTGATTCTACTTAGAGTTGCGAGGCAACTGGTTGTCATAGTACAAATTCAGCTGACTCCCATTCACCAAGCCTTCCTTCCAATCTCCTTTCAATGTCTTCAGCTGCGCATCTCCTCCTTCTGTAACATAGGCAATCTCATATGGTCTAAGCCAATGCGTTTTGAACTTCCCAGGGTCTTTGATAAACTTACTGTCATATAGCAGGACTAAATCATCTTTCCTTAATATCTTCTTCTTGATGTGTCTATCATGATAGGCCTTTTCTCGTTCCTTCTGAATTTGTTGATGGAAGGCTGCAATGAATCTGTCTTCTTCTAGTTCACCAACTATGATAGCCTCTCATGAATGGTGATAGTATCATCCATGTCTATAAATGCAACAATCCTTAATCTTGGTACCAAGTACTCCATTGGGACAACAGCTTCAAGACCATAAACCAACTTGAAAGGAGTCTGCGTTGTTAATTTTTTGCAAGTGGTTCTATAAGCCCGGAGTACTGTTGGTACTCTTAAATCCCAGTCGTCCCTATTCACACTGCAAATCTTGGTCAACGATGTCTCCAAGATCTTGTTGAATGCTTCAACCGTTATGTTTGCTTGTGGATGATAATGTGTGCTCTTCTGATGGTGGACTGCAAATTCTTCAGTCAGGGCTTCAACTGTCTTATTGATGAAGTGTGTCCCTTGATCACTCATAAGGAACTTAGGGCATCCAAACCTGGTTATTATGTCATCAAATATAAAATGCACAGTTGTAGGTGCGCTACAGTCCTTGACTACTCTTGCTTTGGCCCATCTAGTCGGGTATTTTGTCATAGTGATAATATATTTTTCTCCTATGCGCTTTCCTGGTGGGATTATAGCTCCCACGAAGTCAATGGCCCATTCTTCAAATTCTTGTAGGGTCATATTTGGTGCTAATGGCATATCATCTCTTCAGGATGGTTTTCCAACTCGCTGGCATACATCACATGCTCTGGTATATTATTTAGCATCTCCGTGTAACGTAGGCCACCAAAGGCCAGCTCGCAGAACCTTTTGCATAGTTACTTTTCCTACATAATGCCCTCCTGCAATGCCTTCATGAGCTTATTCAAGGATCATAGGGCACTCTTCATCCATCACACATCTTCTTAGGATCTCATCAGGTCCCATTTTATATAGCTGACCAACTATTAGCGAAAACTCTATAGCGCGCACCACTAGTTGTTTCTTCTGTGGAATTGTGTATTATGTTGGAGCTATTCCTATTGATAGGAACTGGACTATGTCTGCGAAGTGGTCATCAATATTTCTAATGGCGAGAAACTATGCATCTGGTAGTGTTTCCTCCAGACTGGTAGGTTCTTCGCCATGCTCCAACCTCAACAGGTGGTCTAGGCCCTTGTTCATTCTTCCTAGCTTAACTATGATCTAAAAATCATATTCTTGAAATAGGAGAAGCCATCTGCATATTATTTCCCCCAACACTGGCTTGCTTACTAGGTATTTCAGCACGGAGTGATCAGTAAACATTCTAAAGTGTCCTCCCAACAAGTAGTGGTGGAATTTCTGCAATGCATACACCATCGCTAGTCCCTCTCTCTCTGTAGTAATGTAATTGATTTCAGCTGTGGAGAGCTTCCTACTCGAAAATTATAATGGATGATCAATGTCCCCTTCTCCAGGTTGTTCCAGTACTTCTCCTAATGCAATAGAAGATGCATCAACATGCACATGAAACTCCTTGCTCCAATTGGGAAAGACTAGAATAGGCAGAGTGACCATGTTTTGTTTTAGTGTGTCGAAGCTCTGTTGACATTCGTCTATCCAACCAAACGGACAGTCTTTCTTTAATAACCTCTCCATTGGCATAGTAATCTAAGCATGTCCTTTGATAAATTTCCTATAATAGCCAATATTCCCTAGTGCAGTGCGCAGTTGTTTGATTGATGTAGGTGGTGGTAAATCAACTATAATTGCAATTTTGGATGGATCCACCAACAATCCTTGTTTGCATACAATATGACCTAATAATACTCCAAATGATGAGAATAAGATGCACTTCCTCAAATTCAAATCAATTTGACACTTCTTGCATTTATCCAGCATTAGCCGTAGACATTCAATATGATTTTTCAACAAACTAAAAACAGTCAAGTCATCAAAGTATGCTTCTAAAAACTTATGCAAAAATTCTTTGAATGCTTCAACCACCACCCTGGAAATGATGGTTGGGGAATTCTTCAATCCAAATGGAATTACTATGTATTAGTAGGATCCCCACTTTGTGGAAAACATATTCTTATGATGGTCCTCCTTGGCGATGCAGATCTGATGGTATCCTGAAAACCCATCTGTAAAAGAGTATACTTATTGGCCTCCCACGTTATCCAACACTTCGTCTATGAAAGGTGTAGGGAAGGGGTCATGTAGACAAGAATAATTCAGCTTCCTGAGATCTACGCAAATCTTTATCTCACATGTCTTCTTATCTCGCACTACCATGGGGCTGATCCACTCTGACTCTTTGATAGGTTCAATAATCCCTGCTTCCAACATTCTGTCGAGCTTAATCTTCACTTTTTCCTTATATTTTGGGTTCAAACTGTAGGGTATTTGCTTGACTGGCTTCATGTATAGTTCCAAATGGATTCTCTTTTCTCCCATAGGTCCTTTTATTCCCTTCATATCAGTGAACTTGGTTGGGAACAAGTCCTGATACTCATGCAATAATTCTGTGATTTTGTCAATGGTAGGAGTGTCCCAGTAATATCCAACATTGGAAAGCTTCGTTGTCTCCTCTGTCCCGATGTTGACTTTCTTTATCTTCATTGGTTTTCCAATGAATGGCAGTTCCACTCCTAGACCTTCCACATCACTCTGACCTTCTGTTTCTGCGATATTCACCTTCCTTGGATCATCGTCTTTGCCTGCATTGATGTTGTAGCACATCTGCAGTTTCTGGAGGGGCGCAGTCCATCAATCCACTTCTTGCTCCAAGGGGAGGCCAGATGCCTCCTCAAATACTTTTTGTCTCACCATCTGTATTTCTTGATCTACAGAAGCAAATTCACTATCAAACAAAAAGGTGGTTATAAAATTCTGGATCATACCTTCCCATTCTGAAGTGACAAGGCGCAACTCTGCTTGAAGGTACCAGTTAATCGGGGTGGTATCTAACATATTGACAAAGCTGTGTACCCATTGTTCTCAAGGAATGTCACTCTAGGCATCTTCGCATATTCATACATGGTCCTTTGGGCAACTTCGACCTATGTACCGTGCTTCGCAACTTCCTTCTTGTGTTGAGAATCACACTCTCATAAGATTTCGACATTGTGTATAGTCTGTAATATTTATTTTATGTGTCCCCCACCATCTTGCTGGTGTGGATTTCATGGCCTCATCCATTGCCAACAACATCTATTGTGTTGGTACACTCGTCTCAAATTCTCATAAGAATATTTCTAGGGAGTTCATCCCATCAAATGTGGGTAGATTACTCACTATTGTGCTAATCCAACGAACTTCTCTGGTTAGCCTAGAACATCTTCTTGTAGATACTTCATACATTTGGTTCTGTCAGTTTTCCAATGCTTCTTATGAATCAAATGAATATGCGTTATCACTTCGCCAACTCAGATTTTTGTCAACTGTAGGGTTGATATAATATTGTTGTATGGCTATTAATTTGTAGATGTTTTCCAAATCAAATGCGTGGTCTTCATCTCTGATAGGTTATTTTTATCGTGGACCTTCATTTGTATCTAAAGGTGCAACGACTCTAAGTCCAGATTTCTCAAATGTCATGCGTCTTTTCTTTAAATCAACCATAGTGGAATTGTCGAAGGCCCAATCAATTCCTAACAACGCAGGGTAAGGTAAACTATCATTAACAATTTCAATTACCTCAAAAACTGCAAAGGTTTGTACCCCATCGATGTCCACTGGGACATTCTCTAATCATCCAAATCGGTTGACAGCTTGTTGATTAGCCATGCGAAGCCTGATAGGGAAATATATCAGCTTGGGTTTTCCCATGAGTTCTCAAGTTTGCTTCATCATGACATTGACTTCTAGCCCTAAGTCGAGGACCACATAGTCTATCTCATACTCTCCTATATGAGCATTCAAGTGTAGTTCTTTATTTGTCCTTATCCTTCTTCCAATTTGGTGCACTGCTCTATTCAGTAAAGGGTCTATTTTTCCTAGTTCATACTGCTTGATGAGATCTTGTAATTCTTGGACAATGCCTTTATCTTGAATCAACTTAACACAAGTGTGAAATAATTCCATGAGTTTTCTTACCTCTTTAACTTCTGTTGGTGATATAGATGGATCAAACGCCTAAGGCATGCCATATTATTTGATTTCTGGTTGTCTCTTTGATGAAGATCCTTGATCTCCTTTGAACTCTTTCCTTGCCTCCTCAAATATCTACCTTTCTTTCCTAGCATTGAACATTGGGGTCTTTTTTGTATATTTACTCACTCTGTGGTCATTTTCAGTCTTTCCTTGAGTTTCTCTATCTTCTCCTGTAGCAGTTCCTCCTCGAGTAATAACAACAACTCTAGGTTTTCCTCCACAAGGTTCAGCGTATATCAGTTGTACTTGTGGGCTCTTTTGGGGTCCTCTTTTTCCATGAAGTTTAGCCAGCAACATAGGGCATTTTTTTATGACATGCTTGAAGCAGTTACAATAACTACAGGTTGTGCAGGGATTCTAACAATCGCTTTCTAAATGGCTTGGTTGCATGCAGTTGTAACAGATTATTTTTCCTCGGCCTCAGCACATACCTCCTCCTCATCCTCATCTTCTGTAGCCACCATGAGGAGTGAAATTTCCTCTCCCCGAAGAGTTGTACTGTAGAGTGTTTCCCTCTTGTTGTACTTTACCTTGAATTTTGTATATGTCTCTCGACCTTTCATGCATGAGATAATAAGCTCTACAATCCCGATCATCATGCCCCATTTATTTGAAAAATGTACAATACAAGTTTGTGGGTGTTTGGACATACTTATGCATGTAATAACACTCACCTGGGCGATGCCTGTTTCTGCATACCTTGCACCATGGTAGGTTAACTTTCTTTAAGGGGCTCGGTGCTCCTGATGCCAAGTACTCATGAACTAAAGGGGAGTGTTCCTTATCATGGCCTTCAAATCTGCATCTTACACATCA
>SNQJ01S0025650.1:142854-154906 GCA_010110895.2 Picea sitchensis
TCTCAAGTTTGCTTCATCATGACATTGACTTCTAGCCCTAAGTCGAGGACCACATAGTCTATCTCATACTCTCCTATATGAGCATTCAAGTGTAGTTCTTTATTTGTCCTTATCCTTCTTCCAATTTGGTGCACTGCTCTATTCAGTAAAGGGTCTATTTTTCCTAGTTCATACTTCTTGATGAGATCTTGTAATTCTTGGACAGTGCCTTTATCTTGAATCAACTTAACACAAGTGTGAAATAATTCCATGAGTTTTCTTACCTCTTTAACTTCTGTTGGTGATATAGATGGATCAAATGCCTAAGGCATGCCATATTATTTGATTTCTGGTTGTCTCTTTGATGAAGATCCTTGATCTCCTTTGAACTCTTTCCTTGCCTCCTCAAATATCTACCTTTCTTTCCTAGCATTGAACATTGGGGTCTTTTTTGTATATTTACTGACTCTGTGGCCATTTTCAGTCTTTCCTTGAGTTTCTCTATCTTCTCCTGTAGCAGTTCCTCCTCGAGTAATAACAACAACTCTAGGTTTTCCTCCACAAGGTTCAGCGTATATCAGTTGTACTTGTGGGTTCTTTTGGGGTCCTCTTTTTCCATGAAGTTTAGCCAGCAACATAGGGCATTTTTTTATGACATGCTTGAAGCAGTTACAATAACTACAGGTTGTGCAGGGATTCTAACAATCGCCTTCTAAATGGCTTGGTTGCATGCAGTTGTAACATATTATTTTTCCTCGGCCTCAGCACATACCTCCTCCTCATCCTCATCTTCTGTAGCCACCATGAGGAGTGAAATTTCCTCTCCCCGAAGAGTTGTACTGTAGAGTGTTTCCCTCTTGTTGTACTTTACCTTGAATTTTGTATATGTCTCTCGACCTTTCATGCATGAGATAATAAGCTCTACAATCCCGATCATCATGCCCCATTTATTTGAAAAATGTACAATACAAGTTTGTGGGTGTTTGGACATACTTATGCATGTAATAACACTCACCTGGGCGATGCCTATTTCTGCATACCTCGCACCATGGTAGGTTAACTTTCTTTAAGGGGCTCGGTGCTCCTGATGCCAAGTACTCATGAACTAAAGGGGAGTGTTCCTTATCATGGCCTTCAAATCTGCATCTTACACATCAGATATCTTCCCTTTTGTCTTTTCCCTTATCTTTCTTCATATCCTCGACTTGTAAAGACAAACCAGTTAACTGACTCATGATCTGGCTAATGCCTGATCTAGATTCTCCCATTGATGTTGATTCAAGCTTCATGGTGATCTCCAAAGATTCTTCCTAAGATGCAATCTTCTGCTGCGTCAAAGGGATTCTTATGTGTGGTAACAACGCAACGATGAACCACTCTTTGTTCTGTTCATCAGGGATCTGGAAAGTTAATCGGCCTGTAAAGGTCTTGAATCTCTGGTCGAACTCCCAAACAGGTTCTGCTACCTTTTGTTTAATTTATTTTAGTTCTATAATACATTGTGACTCCGACTTAGGTTTCTTAAACTCTGCAATCAACGCATTCTTGATCTCATTTAGGGGCTTAGGTTGTGCCAGTGCTTGGACAAGTTTCATGTACCAACTCAGTGCGCGGTCCCTTAGCGTAGTGTTGAACTGGGTTCTCTTGATGGTTTCATTAGTGATACTTTTAATATTCCATACAGCCTCACACAGAAACCAATGTTGATCTAGGTCTTCAGATTCATCTCCTCTAAAGATAGGGAGTCTCATTTCATCTGCCATAAAGATGACTAGGGTTCTTGTCTGAGTAGATATTGGGCTGCTGGTAATAGTACTCTGAAGACTCTGCTGGGTCTGATTATTCTGACTACTAGGTATTGTTAAGATAACAGGAGGATTAACGTTACTTACTTCAGTAGTTCATGCAGTTCCTGAGGTTTCTGTCTCGCTTTGGCACAGTTCTTCAGCTTCCCATTCTTCTGTTTTGGTGGGCTCTAGATGCTCTTCATCGGTTATATATACCTCTTCTCCATTATAGAAACCTTCTTCATCGTAGTTTTTCTTAAACAAATTCTCAAGGTGAAATCCACGGAATACTTTCCCACTACTCGTATGTCCTGCTTTTGTGTCATTGTCATTGTCCGAGATCTTGAACATTAGCCTTTTCAGGTCTGATCAATCTACTATATCTTCAAGATGTGGTTTTCATGAAAGAGAATCTTGATTCTTAGCTTCAGGAAGTGCAAAAATTTTCCTCTAGATCCCTTGAAAATGTATCTCTCGGCTTGACTATACGATTATGTTCTGTCAACAACAAACTCAGTGATATACCCTCCGATGGTACTATCAAACCAGTGATATACTACTCTGGATACAACATTGTCGACTCTCTTGACCTTCTGTATCAATGCTGGTGTCCAAACCATAGGGGGTCTATATTTGATTTCAAACTATGTGTCAGCTAACCTAGCCAACCACTCATGTAGCTCCTGATGGATTCCTCCAAATAAGATCTCATGAATGTCGGTGAAGATGTATCTTTGTAGCCAATCCTCAATGCTTATTTTAGGGTTCCTGTTATGGGCTTCAACGAAGTCCTTCTCTTTATCCTCTACCCACTTYTGAATCTTTGTCTTCGATGGGAATCACCTTGACATTCCCTTAAAACTATCTCGGTTCCGGCAACGAAACCATTTGTTGGCACAGGGGCAGACCTAGGGTTCAACTCCAAGAATGCACCAACAAGCCCTAGCTACTGGCCCTTTCRRCAGCACCTGCGAAGCAGATGCAGTCTCACCCAAATAAACTATGAGGGGGTTGCAGGACAAAGATGTCTACAACTAGGGGAATATCAAGTGGTTCTTATTGCAACAACAACATAACATGCATCTATCATTAAACTAGCTAGATCTTTCCTTCATAGCTATAGATTCGATCTAACACAATGATGCAAACAATAATACAATAGCAACAGAGATCAAAGCATCAATCACACATCCACAACACAAGGTATACGTGGTTCACCCTCTCTCTAGGGCTACGTCCACAGMACTGTGCTTATGATTTATTAAGGTAAAGCATACAGTTCTTGTCTGCACTCTCAACTAGAAGATCTTCTTTCTTCTCTCTCTTTCCCTCCCCTTCCTGCGCACCCAGCTGCAGGACTTGATCTTCGCACACAGCTGGAGATCTTACAATACCAGAAGGCTCTCTCTCTCAACACTTCTCTCCCCCAATACGATAATCTCTCACACAATAATAGAGCTATATCAACAACAATATCATACCAATACTTAATGGCCAACCTGACCTAGGTCATCTTGACCTTTATTTATACATTACAATACCTCACCGACAACCTTAGGACAAAACCTAGGTGCCAAAACCCTAAATACAAAACCCTAGGTGTCTAAAACCCTAGGTCAACTTGACCCTCTTTTTCTGGGCTTCACCAACCTGTCTTTCATTCCTTCTCGTGCGGTGTTCCAAAGCATCCAATGATGGATTTTCCCACTTTATGAGTTGTCCTCGATCCCTCTCCCTTTCTGATCTATCATCCTCGATCTCCTCATTCAATAACTTTCTTTTTCGCACTTCACTCCATCTTTTCTGTTATTTTGCTCACTTCGACCCAGTGACAATCACTATGTCTCCTGCGAAGCTCTCTTTTTCCCTTTTCTTCCTCATTCTTCACTTACTTTCATAACCCAGGGCCAACAAGTGATCAATGACATCAATGGCTAACTGATGTAGTGTTTGATAATTTGGTCATTAATAGGGAGAGAGTCAATTTCTCCCTGCAGGTTCTTTAATTGGAAAGTGCCTTGGCCAATATTTTCTTTAATGAGGTAGGGACCAAGACAAAGTTGTTGGAATTTTGAATATTTCTCTTTATATTCATGTGACTTGTACCATTTTATAACTAAGTTCCCAACTTGGAACTCTTTCTCACCTGTAGACTTCTTATCAAACCAATTTTTTATTGTTTTTTGGTGAGATTCAAACTTGCTTTTGGTTTTGTCATGTATTTCCTCAAGGTTCAGCAAGGTATCGATATGACTTTGGATGACAAGGAATTCTCTACCCTGAGACTGTTATGTGAGTTGGAGAGAAGGTAGGTAGATGTTTGAGGGTAGAAAGGATTCTTTCCCATACAAAATAAAATAAGGTGAAGTTTTGATGGAATCTTTGGGAGTGACATGATCATACCAGAGATAATTTTGTAATGCATTGTGCCAATTTCTCTAGTGATCAACCATGGTTCATTTAAGGATACATATGATGTTCTTGTTTGTAGATTCTTCTAAGACATTTCCCTAGGGATAGTAATTGGATGACTATTTTAAAATAATATCTTTTTCCAATGCATACTCAGATAATTTAAAGAATGAGAAATAAGTATCATTATAAAACACTAAATAGTTAGGAATTTCAAACCTCGTGATAACGTGTTGCTCGATAAAATTTATTACTACCTCCTCATTCAGTTTGACTAAAGGTATTGCTTCAATCCAACATGTGAAATAATCAATAGTGATCATAATATACCTGTGTTTTTTGGATGAATGAGGATTTATCTCACCTATGATATCTAGGCACCATTGCTCGAAGGGTTCTTCTATTGCTACAAGTTGGAGAGGAAAATTAGTTTTATGTTCCCTTCCTACATATTTTTGACATTCTTTATGGCTCCTTCAGTATGCATGCAAATCTTTGAAGAGTATGGGCCAGTAGTATATTTCTCTCAGCACTTTGTGGTTTGTTGTGTCTCCTGAAAAATGACCACCAACTGATCCATTGTGCATATATTTCAGGAAATTATTAGCATCTTGTCTTTCAAGTCATATGAGTAACACTCCATCATAATTATTTTTTAACAAGATTCCATGTAACAACTGATACTGTAAATATTTAAGTTGTGGCGCTCTTTTCTTCTTAGAATTAAGGTGGTTCGAAGTAGTGCCATGTTGCATATAATATTTAAGATCATTGTAATATGATCCTTCAGTGGCTAGGACATATGCAACAAGTCGATTATACACTGTAGGTTCATCTTTCCAACCATCCTTTTATTGTTCTTCAATGTCGTCTCTTTGTGTCACTAATTTACATAAGCCTTGACCTTTCACAATATTAACTCATTTGAATTCGAGGTCGTAATATTGTAGAGCCGTCATCCAATTCCCTCGTCTTTCATCCAGTTATTTCTGAACGAATAGAGACCTTACTTCTGGGTGTGGGGCAATGAAGTTAGTATGATTTTGATGTCTTTATGAACAACAAAGGATTGTTTGTCCACCAGAGGATAATTCAGTTCATCACCTTGTAACCCAATGCTCATAAATGTGATGGGATATTCGTCCCCTTTTTCATCCTTTTGCATGAGCACTGCTGCTAACGAGTGATCGGATGAAAATGTTTAGAACAAAAAATATTTGCAGAAATATGGACTCTGCAGAGATGGATAAATGGCTATAGAAGTTTTAATATTTTTGAACGCTTATTTCTCTAATGGTGTCAAATTAAACTGAACGTCCTTTTTTTATCATTATTTGAAGTGGTTTTACAATCTCTGTGAAATATGGAACAAATCTTCTTACAAAGTTGATTATGCCAGAGAACGATTGCAAAGATTTCTTGTTGTGTGGCAGTGTAATATGTAGAATAGCCTTGGTTCTTTCTGTATCCCTCAAAATTCCATCTTTAGAAATTACATGGCCTTAAAAAATGCCTTATGAAAAGAAAAGAAAAAACGGTTTTGTGGGGGTTTAGAGAAATCCTGTATCTTTTGCATCATTCAAAAATATATTTAAGATGATTTGGGTGATAGTCCCTTTTTTTTTTAATAAACCGTCACATTGTATAGGTAGACTACCATGCTTTGACCGATTAATACTTTAAAATAAATATCCATGGCCCTTTGGAAGTTAGCTCTTGCATTCATTAGATCGAAGGGAATCCATCTTTAATCATAAGTTCCCCATTTGGTTTGAAAGGTAGTTTTTAATTGGTATAGTTCTACCACGAGAACCTGATTGTACCCATCTAACAGAGAGAATAGTTCGAATCTGAAGACAAGTTGCATGATTTGTTCGATTGGGAGAACTAGGCAATTGTCTTTGTTGGAAGCGTGATTGCGATTTATGAAATCTATACAAATTCTTATTTCTCTCGAGTTATTTCTTACGGGAACCATATTAGAGACCCAAGTTGAATTTCTTACTTTAAAAATGATTCAGGAATCCAATAACTTCTTGAGTTTTTTCTATATCAGAGGTTCGATATTCAGATGTATATTTCTAAGATTTTGTTGGAATGACTTGATCCCTTCTTTGATAGGAATCACATGTTTTATAATTTGTGTATCAAACATCTTCAAATCATCATACGTATAGAAAAAAACATCTCAATACTTATTGAACAACTCTATGAATGTGTACTTTTCTGAATCTCAAAAGAAGGTGCCCATATTAACATATTTAGGATGCTCCAATGTTACCAAATTAACCAAGAAATGCATCATAGTGGAGTTATTGGTCTTTGGATTTGTTGGCCTCTTGAAATTGGATTGTAAATAAAATAACTTTTCAATAGTCAAAACTCTTTTTGGAACACAATTTGTCTTCAGCTTGTTTGTTTCTTCTCGATAAGTTTACAAATATTGTTGACGTACCTCATCATCGATCACTAAATCTTGGAATGTGTTTGAACTAGTAAGAAAGTTGATAATCTGAGAGTCATTGTTGAACACTCTCCAACTCATGACATTGTCTAGTACAGAGGGCCTAAACATTATTTCAACCAAAAAACCATCATTGGGGGGCACAAATCTAGATGTTTCATTGGCCAATATATCAACATCTATATTTTGATCATGAGGTATAGAGGAAATATTAAATGCATCAAACGAATATATAATATCCCATACCTCTTTCTGGTAATCCTTTAAATGTGGAGACAAGAAATGAATAGTGTTTCATACCTGTCGAACAATGATTTCCGAATCACCAAACACCTTAAGATATTTTACCTGAACATCAATGGTTTTTTTAAGGACCTGAACTAAGGATTCATATTCAACAGTGTTGTTGGTCCATTAAAACTCTAAGCGACATGATATTAACATTTTTCCTTGATTAGGATCAATTATAACACATCCTATTCTGAATCCATCCTATGTCTTAGATCCATCGAAGAACATGGTCGACATATCAGGAATATTAGTCGTGTTAGTCAAACTAAATCCTATGTTAGTTAGTAATGGAAAGGAACTATTATGGATTCACGGGCGGAGGATTGATTTTAACTCTGATGGTATCTCAAAATCTTGTTCTTTTTAACGATTCCTATCAGTTTCAAAAGAGTAATTCCTCAAAATGGAATGGGTAGATCTTATGGGTTCATTCTTACCTTCCAATTTTGTCACGGTGTGCTTCATGTGTGCCTCATTGTTTACATGGATTTGATTTGATTTTCCTTTATGAGGAAGCCACAAATGAGAGAAATCAGTCGATAAATAACCTTGAATTTTGGATAACCAATATATGTTTAAGATAAAACCATAACTCTCTAGTATGTCCACAACAACTATGTATATAGTCTGATGAACCATAGGGTCGAATGATAGTCTGATTAAAAAATATCTAAGTTCACCTTTTACGTTAACAACGGTCCTATATAATTGGATTATCCCAATTTTTTTTATTTGTTGATCATTTATTTTTTTGAAAATAGAAAAAAAGCATGATATTGAAAGAGGCACTTGAATCTGCTAAACAATTGCGTACATTGAAATTAAAAATTTCATATGTGAGAAGAAAATGTGGTACCTGATATTTTGATAAGGTTCCTATACTTGTTGCATTTATAGTTGTTATTATATCCACTTTATGTATCTCTTGTTTATCACTTTCAGGTATTAATCTTTCAGCAGCAACGACAGTCCCTTTCTGAGTATCAACAGTTTTAAAAGCATCATGTAGGAGCTCACGTTGTTGTGTTAAAGAACAAATATAGAACATGGTAATATTATATTTTGTTTTCTTCATATCTTCAATTACATTATAGTCAAGATTTCTAATAGCATGACCATATTTTTTCTCAAGTATTTTATCATCTGTTACCAGGTCAATCTTATTGTCATTCCATGTTGATCCGAATGTGCATAGTTTATATTTGTACACTAAGACAATTTTGCCAATATTATTCTTAGTTTTTCTTGAACCGCGTCACTTTGTTTTTGGGAGGAAAGGGAGGGTGTTATTTTCCTAAGATGGATGTTATCTTCTTTGGAAGAAAGGTCATTAGATATTGGACCTTTGTTGTGTAAGTTATAACCTTTTGTATAAACATCTTTAACAACCTATGTATCTCCGGAAAGGATTTCATCAATCCATTCATCATCTGATTCTGAACACCAACCCCAAAAGGGAATAGATGATTCCAGGGGAGCTTCATCAACAACACCAGAAGGATCTTTTGCATGGATTTCATCATCCAAACTTCATTGATATAGCAACGGGTTTATCATTAGGGTCATAGAGGTAACCCATTGAAGGCATGTTCGTTCTAGGTGATTTTGTTGATGATAAGAACAAAAATTATCATTATGGAATCTATCTAAGTTGAAATACATATGTGGTGGGTTCATGTAGTTTTGGTGGGTTGTTTGGTTTCTTAACGAGTGGCCAGGATTTTTTTGGCTTCAATGATCCTTCACCGACATTATTTTTAAGGTCCACAATTTAATTGGATAACTTCTTAACCATTTTGACCACATTATCAATATCCTTTGAATCCATGTCAGGTGTTTTATTCAATGGTAACTATTTATTTCCATCCAACTTAGTTTCCTCATAACATGGATGTTGATCATATGCAAATAACTCTATTTCCATGGTTTCAACTTCATCAAAGTTTAATGCTAGTGTGTTTTTGTTAGATCATTTTACAAACATCCCTATGGAGGGGGTTAATGAAGATGTGTAATATTGAATAGATAATGACTGAGCATGAGCTATATCATGAGGAAAGTTAATTAACACATTAAGAAATCTTTGTTTAAAATCTTTCACTCTTTCCCTCTTGTCCATTATGATGGCTCCTAGTTCATTATGTAGAGACACAATTGTTTTTCTATCTCCAAATTTTCTCATAAAGATCCTTTAAAAACTATCCCAGTCCATAATAGACCCACCAGGTAAGCTAAAATACCAAGTAGAGTCATTCCCAGAAAATTTTTAAGGAAATACCCTACACACTACCTCATCATGCCAGACAGCTAGAATATGTATGGCTAAAAAGAAATTATTCACATGATCTTTTGGGGATTCAGTTTTGTATGAGTCGAACTTTGGGAGGAGATTATCAAATTTATTTGGATTTTCATGAAGATGTCTAGAAAAATAGAGATCTCCTTGGGCCCTCCATCGAGGTATAACTTCTTTGTGGTTCATGTCTTCTCCCATTAGTTGATTTGTAATTTCAGGTTTCTCACCTTCAAATTCTTCTTCAGGTTCAGTAAGGAAATGGGAATCTCTGCTCAAAGGTACTGGGACTTCTTCTAAAGAATTTTCAATGAGGTCATCTAAAAAGTTAACATAAAAATTGGGATCTATGTTGTGGTGTTCTACACAAATTTCTTTTATCCTAGAGAGATCAAAGGCTATAGGTAGTTTTCCAATAAATTTTCCATAAGCGAGTGTAATTCTACAGGTTTCGTGAAGTTCTTCCCGTGGTATATGAAGCCAAGTCTCAAAATGTATTTTAGGGCTACCAAAGGAACTTCCAAAATTTGTCTTTGAGTCCTTGTAGATAACTTCTTATGTAGACTCGACCTGAGGGAACAAGGTAGATTGGGGTTTGGGATTACTCGTTGAAGACTGATTTCAGTTATTGTTTAATTCATGTATATCAGCCATAAAACATGCCCCTCCTTCAAGCACCAATTATGTTGATGGGTATGAATTCACCCAAAAACATCAAGGGGTACTCCTCAGTATACGGTCCCAACCAAACTATACATCGTTTGACTTAGGAGTCCCATTTAAAATCTATCACGACTTCCATTTGTTGTTGTATTCTGGTTTTCTTACCGGTTGCGATTCGGTGTACCGGTGGGGGGTGGATGGATAGAGAGAATGAAATGCAATATGTAGATGAAGACTATGTATGTAAATATAACTAATCTATTACTACTCTATGCTAACCTATACTAGCTAGGAGCACATTATAGTAACTGGTGATTTCTAAATGCAACCAAAATCTTGCACAAATTTTATGCAGTTAGTTGTAATAAAAGAGGAAGATTGGAGACAAGTGAATAAAAATCTATATAATTAGATTAATATAGATCATAAAAATGTATACAATAACAACCCACAAATCTCAATGAATTGAAATATTCAAAGAAACATCAATAACTACAGAGTGACAAAGATTGTATGAGAATCAGTCTACAACAAACAAACATTCTTACATTCCATAGAAATAGTAGTTATCTTCACTTGAAGTAGTTAAAAGCTCCAATCTATTTCTACAAAAAATTCCTTCTATAATATGTTGGCCCTTAGGCATTCTCAATATTAGTAAACAAGGTATAAGTTCTCAAAATTTTTCTTGGGTGTATACAATGCTTGAAAATCCAAAAATTCCTTTTCAAATGAGCTTCTATCCTATTTTATAAAAAAATTAGTAAATCCCATGTGTCCTTTTGTCTTCTTCTTGAAGAGGAAGTTAAAAAAATGGTTCATCTTCTCTTCCCCAATGACAAGTGTGCAACAAGGGATGAAATTTATAGTAGTTAGGAAAAGGATGGAAGAAAGGGCAGGTATCATGTCCTTTCCCTATGAACTTTTGTATTTGGGGTAGGTCGTCCAAACTTCCAACTATTCATACAATTATTTGATCCTCATGTATGCTATCTTATCTAATGTGGCATTGTTTAGAGAAATGTTTTCATCGAGGGTGCTCATATCCTTCTCTAAATTTATTGCAAAAGCTTGCACCATCATATGAAGATTTACTGGTTGTAGGAGATTTTGATCAACAAGGTCGGTGGAGATGAAGGTAGTTTCTTCAATTATTTTTTTCCTTTGATTTGTGTTATCCTGGACTTCATTTACCATTTCTTCTACTGCTAGGTTCATTCCAAGCTCATCTAATGTTGGGAGCCAGCCATTTCTAATCAATTCCTGGGAAGCCTTGTGGATCCTTGAACATATTTCCATAGATTTGGTTACTTCTCTATTAGCTATTTGTCCTATCTATTGGTAATGATCCAATTCGTACAAATTTGTCTTTCTCCCATATTTTGATGGCCTATATAACTGAAGATGTGCATTAGTATTTTCCTCTATCCACCTATCTATGTCAGCTATACCTTCATGGATAGTGTTGTAATATGCCATCTTCATTTGAATCTAGTTGTTTTGGTAGATGACTATGGCAGTTTCATCTTGGAAGAGGTTTAAATGAGCGTACATGTCAATAATAGCACCTTCCAAGTCATTTATAACCTTCTCTACACTAACTTTGAATATTTGGAGGATTCTTTCATCCACTTTCATCTTTTGAATATTTTCCTTGAGTTCTATAATCTTTAGCTCCTTATCTTCATTTTGTTTGCATAACCTATGTATGTTATCTATATTGGCATCCATGAATGCAGAACCAGCTCAAGATGTTGCTACATGATCCTCTCTAACATCTAATGTGAATGGTACGAGAGTGACAATTGATATAGGAGACCCTTTCATAACTGGAATATTCTTAACTCACTCTTTCACAATCCTACCATTTTTAATGTCATACATAAACCTTCTAACATCCAACACTTCAAATGGTCAAAATGGTTCCCATAGTCCAAGACCCAACCCACTTCCTTTTGGATCTATCTCTATGCATCTGATAGATGTTCTAGGGATATCTACATCCATGGGGTGTGTCTCATTGTAATGACCCTTTTCTTATTACTATGAATAATTTCATAAATAAACCTAAACATTGGCTAAATTATAATTAATTATTATATAACCTTAATTGATTAAAAGTTATTAATTAATTATTTTGATTATACTTAGCTGAAGTATGAT
>SNQJ01S0025651.1:0-12156 GCA_010110895.2 Picea sitchensis
ATCTAAGCCGAAATTCTGAGGAAAGTGAAGAAAAGAAGGCCGAAATGCAAGGAAGGATAAATTCTTTTGATGGTGCTTTCTAAGGTATGTTATTTTCAGGTCATCTCACCATTTTCGCTATAGAGATTTTTCTATAATGATTCAGATATTGCAATTTCCATGCAAGTGTGAAAACATATCAAAGTATCCGTGGTTAAAAATTCAGCTTGTGGGTCGTTGTATTTTGGGATTTACACTCTGTGGAAAATAGGGTTTGTGGCCAGTCCTGAAACTAGTCAAAATCAGGTGTTTCGGGTAAAAACGTCATAAATTCTTCATAACAGATCCAAATTTAGTGATACCAATTGTGTTGGTTAGGGTACAGGATTTAGTATGTTTTGTAACATTTTTATATCATTTCATCAAATATTTTGTGTGGGGCATGCTCTACAAGGTCGGTCTCTAGAATAAGCCAGAATTCAACAAGGTATGCCATTTTTTCTATAACTCCTTTTCTAAGAGGTTCCAAGTAGTGCCACTTGGATGAATTGAAAAAAACACACTGAAGAACATTTTGTATCAGTTTTAGATCTCTATACATTACAGGTTCAAAGTTATGATTACTTTGAGTTAGGGTTGTTGACTAATCCAAAACTAGGCATGTGAGACTAAAGAAAAGTTTGATGAAAATGCTAGTCTATTGTTTTTAAAGTTAAGGAAGGTTTGCAGGAATGTGATCAGATACACCAAGTCTATTATAGAGCTACAAATCAGATTTGGATGATGAAATTGATGAGGACATTTGGTTGAGGTACATGTTGAGTACATGGTTGAGAAAAGTATTTGATGAGTTGGCGCACATACATGAGGTGTATAGTTGATGATGTTGGTACATATTGATGAGTCGTAGTTGATGAGTAGTTGACACATGATTGGTACATACTTGGCACATGGTTGGATGCACTTGTTTATGGTACATATTGATTATAGGTTGGTGCATGGTTGATGCACTTGTTTATGGTACAGGTTGATGCATGGTTGATGCATGGTTCAAATTTATTGGTACAAGTTTACAGCGGTATATCTCACACTGATAGTGTGACAGTGGTTCCATCATTCTACTTCTACTTCAAGGTGGCAGGACGGGGCAAGGACAGGTGGTTGTAGCCACCTTCCGGTTGTAGTCGGAGAACATTGGGGGTTTTAGCCTCCTTCTGGTTGTAGCCAAAGATTTGGGGAGTTGGAGATTCCCTCAGGTTGTAGCCTGAGAAACTAGGGCGTTGGAGCCTCCTTCCAGTTGCAGCTGGAAAACAAAGGAAGTTGGTGCTTCTAATGAATGTAATTCTTCAAGACATATAAGAAAAAGAATTCCATGGTTTTCTCTCGATTTGGGTTTCCACGTAAAACACTGGTGTACTGTGTATGTGTGTGATTGTTTATTTATCACTACTCATTATTGGATAATAATTCTACATTGATATAACATTTGAAGAAAAAAAATTATACTTACGTTATTACTGATTCACCCCCCCTCTCAGTAATCCAACAGTCCACTCATGGATTCATAATCATCTCTTTTTAAATTGGTTGTTTCCTTCTTTCCCCTTCATTTAATAAATAAAATCGGGTCTTTTACATCTTCCGAGTCACTAAGGACACTTGGAAATTCACTGTCTAGTACAATAATTAAATATATAACAATCAATTTTACCCACTAATTCTATATTTGAATTTTTCCACTTAAATTAATTGTTTAGCATGATACTTATTTTATTTGAGTTGTATTATTGAGTCTTTGAGAATTTGTAGTATATATTAAAAAAGTGCAATATCCACTTAATGTGAGATAAGAGGAGACTATGAAGATTTAGAGTTTGACCCCTTAGATAATTAATAAATTAATTAAAATTTTAACTACCCAGTCATCCTCCAATAGGAACCCAGTCATCATCTAGTCGACATGAGCCAACAGTCCACATCATCACCACATATCGTTGTGTGATAGGTTACCATGGGTTTCCACATGTCACCACATGATTGGTTGCCATGCGTCATTCTCCCACTGGTTAATAGAGTTTCCATGTCATCAAATGAGTGGTTGCGACATGGAGTAGTCTCATTGGATGATATAAATACCACATGTTATGATGTAATAGGTTGGTAATAAAACCTTGGGAAATACGTTAAGTCTGGGAGGAGAGAGCGAGAAGGAAGGAAATAGAGAAGAGAGAGGCAGATGAAGAAGGAGGGGGATCATGGACTAAGATGAAGTGGAGTCGAGGTGAGGGAAATGAGATGAGGGAGGAGAGGGAGAAGGTAAGTATGGAGTAAATGGGAGGAGTAAGGGGAGAGGAGAGGATATAAGGGAAGATACAAAGCGGTGAGGGAAGGTGAGGGAAGATGAAAACAATTCTAAGTGTTGGAAGAAGGGGAATTAAGGAAGGAGAGATAAGGAGTGGGGCGGAAAAGAGAAGGAAATAAAATGTAAGGAAAAGTGAGGGAAATAAAATGTAAAATAAACTGAGTGTTAGGATGATAAGAGAGGAGAGGGAAGTTATGAGAGGAGAAGGAATTTATGAGAGGAGAAGGATTCTCTAAAAACAAATATTCTAAGTATGGAGAATATAGGAGAGAGGAAATGGGAAAGCATATAATTTCGAAAATATTTTAAGTATGGAGAAGTGAGGAGATGCAGTATAAGGTAGGAGATTGAAGAAAAATTATAAGTGTGGGAATAAAGTAATAAGACAAGTTCCAAGACTATGACCATGGCTCCAATTATGTTCCAACAGATGAATGGTACCAAAATGTTTTCAAGAGAAAGCGTAGTTCCAATAACTGAACAAGGTTCCAAGAAATAACTTTGTTGCACGTGGATAAGGCACTCTTTTGTCGGTTAGATGAAAGCCCGGATATCTTGAGAATACAAACTCAGATTTTGAATCCATGAAATGCATGTCAAAGTTGAGACTGAGGGATATGGAATGAACTTATAATTGTTCAAAGATTTTCTTCTTTGGATATCAATTTGTTTTAATATTCCAGAAATGGGAAAATAGAGATGACAATTTTTTTGTCAACATTGTCACAGGTCAAATTGCCTTCATAGGAGGAGAAATAAGAAGACTTCTCCAACCCAATAGAGAACTCAAAGGCATGTGGAGAGGAGAAATATTTAAAGCAGTCCTTGTAGCAGGAAAAATATTTTTTTCCACCACTACAAGTTGAGTGGACATTGGGAAGTGAATAGAAGCGAAGAGTGTAGAGAATGAAGGGAAAAGAGGATGAAGAGTTCCTTGCATATCTATCAGAAGGTGTATAAGCTATCCGAGGAGTTACAAAAACACCATAGGTCAACCTGAAAAATGAAGGAAGTAGTTGCTTGATGGAAGTATGAGAGAATTGAGAAGGAGATCAAGCATGGGACGACATCTCTTTCATTTCTAGTTGGTTGAAGAATGAATCTCTAGAATATGGACCATCTTACCAATAACCAATATTCCTACAACCAACATGCAGGGGTATGCAATATGGTCATTCAATTGACATGGGCATGAAGAGTTGTTTCCATATCAGGAACAACACTTCTCTTGAGTAGTTGTTACATGAGGGAAACATGCCTGAGTCACATTGAATAGGAAGACCAACATTCAACTTGGCTTTATTTCTACAAAGATGGAGAATATCCAAGATAGAGAGGGAGATGGGAATGAATGTTGAGTCCAGAGTTTAGATCTCGATATTTCTTATAGATGAGATTCAGTGAAAAGACTTCTATGTTTTTTTAATAAGAGAGCCATCAACGAAATCCATAGCTAGTAGCCAGACAAATAAGCTAGAGCCAAAGAAAAAGTCAAGGCCATTACCAGGAGATAAAGTTAGAGCCATGGTCTAGTAGCACAAAAAAGACACATTGATCCAGATTGGTTTCATTTGATCTTTTGGGGACCAAAAATCCTCTCAATGGGGAGATGTGATCTGAAATGGATCTGAACTGGTGAATGGGTGTAAGACTTAGTACCTACAACACAACTCAGATATTAATGAAGGTTATGAAAACTAGGTAAACCAATGTAAATGTAAAACTTGAATAAGACAAACATGTGAGTGAGAAGGGAAAATGCGATAATTAAAAAGAAAAAAAAAAGAAGAAGAGAAAGTTAAGGAAGGGGATATGAAGGGTTATGATTGTTGCCCTTCCCCTTACCCCCTAGTTCTCCCTATTTCGTCCTTGACTTTCATTCTCAATCTAGGGTATTTTGGCTAAGAAGAGGAGGATGCACAAAGAGCATCAACAACATTGTAACCAGAGATTGACAAAATGAAGAAACCAAGCCCCATTCAAAGTTTTTTTTTGTATTTGGGTTTCCAGGGTAATTTTTTTTGTGTTCATTATGGTTTCTTGATTTGCTTATTTTAGGGAGAATATTTGAAATTTGTTGTTGTTGCTCTTTTATTCATGTTAATTTGATTCTTGATTATTTTATGGTGTCAGAATTCTCTTTTAGGTGCAAGTGATGTACATTACTGGCTTGAGTACATTATTTTACTCTCACTTCTAAGATCAAACATTGATAAGAATTGATTATTGAAATTATTTATTTGAGTTTCCATTATGAGAATTCGTCTTTCTTTGCTCAATCAATGAATGTTGAGAATTTTTCTCTGATCCAGATTTTATGAGAAGAACGAAATGACTACAGATTATTAACAGGTTCTTAACGCAAAATAATAGAGATACAGTAAAACTGGTTTTCTATTCAATAAGTAAATAAACTAAAACTGTAAAATGCAACGGAAACAAGCTTGTTGTAATGGTGGTGGCTTATCTCTGAGAACAGATGTGATGGTTGCTCTCATTCACCAAAATATTATTACAATGAGGCTCTGAAGGCCTTTTTACAATAAGAAAGAATTCCAAAAAACCCTAGGCATCCAAAAACCAAACCCTAGGAGATGAAGTGCCAAAAGTCATGTGGGCCCCATCTGGGTAAGTCTGGGTAAGTTAGTACATCAACTTCCCGGGGTCGTAACGTTTTCATATAATCTCCATTTTAGGCATATGATAGCCTGTTGGAAAGGTATAATCGAGGAGATTCATTTTGGGGGTGCAATAATTCCTTTGGCTATCATTGAGAATCTCTATCTCGAAAAACCTTCATTTAGGCCCTCAAAATGGCCCCAGAAGTTAAAACTACTAAAAATAGTAAATTGCTCGAAAACTGTTTTGAGCCAGTTGGAAAAGGTGGTTGGCCACCGATATCCACCTGGATAAATCCTACCTCATTAGGAAGCAATAGTATCTATTTCATTGATTTCCCCATCAGATGATCAAATTTCTGCTGAATTTGGCCTTGGGTGATCCACTTGCCTTGGTGCAGGAGTTGCCCTGCTTTGACGACTCGATAAATTTGGATCCTTTGTTGTCAAGTTCCCTTGATATGTGTGTCCACAATATTATCACTAGATTCCTGTTATATGCAGTCTGGGTTGAGCTCTATTGGTTTCAATTGTTCTGCTACATATGAGGTGTCCAATAATGGTGGGAAACAAGGGTGAAGGAGATCCACGTTGAACACTGGGTCCAGGCCAAGGAAAGGAGGAATGTTGAGCTCAAAAGAATTATCCCCCATGGCCTTGGTGATGGTGTATGACCCATAACCGAGTGGGTGAATTTTCTGATGGGGTCTTGTAAGGTGTTATTTCTGCAAGTGCAACCAAACTTTGTTGCCCACCTGAAACTTATGTGGCACCCGATGTTGATCATGGCACTGCTTGTACTTGTCATTGGAATTCTGTAGGATATCCTAAACCTGTTGGAAAATGTGTTGGATCCGCTCATTGAACTGGGTGGCTTTTTCATCTTCAGTTGGAGTAGGATATGAGTCGTTCAAGGTGACCCAAGGGGAAGTGCAACATCTACAGGACCCAATGGTTAGAATCCCAACCCCACCTTAAAGGGGTTGTGGTCGGTTGAGGTATGTAGGGCTCAGTTGTAGATATGTTGGACGTAGGGAAGGCTCTCATCCCATGTGCGAGGGTGCTTTGAATTATACATGCAAAGGATATGCAGAATCATTTGATTTACGACCTCGGTTTGGCCATCTGTCTAGGGGTGGAAGGCCGTGGATTTGGTGATCTTGGTGTCCAACAGTGACCAAAGGCTCGACCAAAATGTGTCAATCTGAGACAGTAGTTTGTGGGATTCCAAAATGTACCCAGAATCATTCAAATAAGAGCTTGGCAGTGGCCTCTGTTATGATGTTCTTCTTGTAGGTAACCAGAATCGCCATCTTAGAAAAGCGATCAAAAACCACAAAAACATAGTCATTTCCCCGCTTGGTTGTACAGGCTCTGTTTCTTAGTGATCAGTTTGGCAATAGTGTAGGCAGTGCAGGACTTGATATACTTGCTAACCTCTTGTCGAAGTTTCGGCCAGTAGAAATGTTTCTGTAGCATCACCATTGTCTCTTTGATGCAAAGTGTACTACCACCTGACTGCAGTGGGCTTCCCAGATCAACTTCACTCACTCTCTTGATGGAACACAGATAAGGCCTAGATGACACAACAACCCATCCTGAAGATGGAAATTATCGACAACTACGTTTTCACCCAACATTTGGTAGGTGGTGGAAAAGTCCGCGTCTTTCTCATAGAGTTGGGGCCATCCAAAGGTATCATGGCTGCAAGATTCTAGCACCGTGGTGAGTGCCGCGACTAGCGGTCTGCTGAGGCAATCATCGAAGTGATTGGTGCTTCCTATTTTATACTTGATGTTGAGGTGGAATTGATGCAAGTATGTCGACCACTTTTGATGGCGATCATTCTGCAATTTTCCTTGTGTCTGCATGAACTGTAGTGCCTTATGATTGGTGTGTATGACTGTCTCCTTCCCAATAATGTAATGTCTCCACTAACGACAGGATTTCACAATGGAGTACATTTCTTTTTCGTAAGTAGGGTACTTACATACAACATATGATAGTGTCTTACTATGATAGGCCACAGGGTGGTCATGTTGAGTGAGAACGATGCCCACCACATAGTCTGAAGCATTTGTCTTGATCTCAAAGGGTTGTTTCAGGTTTGGTAGTGAAATTACTGGGGCTGAGCACAAGCGCTACTTCAAATAATCGAACTCTTATTTTTGGGACCGGCCCCACGCAAATTTTTCCTTACCACCACCCTTGGTTATTTGGTTGAGGGCCCATTCAATATGGGATAATCCCAACATGAACCTGCGGTAGAAATTTGCAAGGCCCAAGAATCTCTGAAGCTCAGTGAGTGTGGTTGGGGTTGGTGATCAAAATCTGGACCAAGAGTCAAAATTTAGCTCAAAAATCAAAGTTCTCAGAATTGCCTCAAAACGAATGGGTGTGTAGCCCTCATCGTCACAAACCCAATGCAACTTGTTTGGGTTCAAACAGACATCGGATGAGAGAGATATCGTGTTCTATTAGAATCGTCAAACAGGCAAAAAAAAGGGAAGCTGACTGTACAGTCCGTATGGATGCTGATGTGGCATGTTCGTACGATGATGTGGCAGAGATGAATTAGTAGAGCCATATGAAACATGGAATGTGCTAAGTTGTTAGTTTGAACGAATCATTTGATGACACATGGCATTATTTTGGCAAGTGGTTTGGTGCCATGTGACCCTTTTGTGGGCTTCCACGTGGCACCTTGTTATTGGTTTGTTTGGTTAAAAGTTTATGGAGTCCACCAGACTTGACCCCGTGACCTCCACCTCTATCCAAATATTTAACAAAGTCCTACCAACCGACACACCACAATATGTTACTTTATATATATACGAGTTTAAATATATTTGAGTTTGATTAATGTTTAGTTTGGCGCGGGGTCGGGCTGGGGATTAGCCCCAGCCCATGGTTGTATTATTTACCATATGACCTGTTTTATACACGGAGGCACCTGCACATTTCATTGGAGTCCAACCCTCGGTTTCGGGTGCTAATACATATGACCTGACCTCCATACAAACACGCAGGAGTTGGTTTTTAAAATGGTTATACAACCATTTGACCCACACTTGGTGGTTTTTCATTGGTTCAAAAATCAACCATTTTTGTATTTGCGTGAGGTCCATACATCTGTTTGTTCTATCAGGACCTAGTGGTAGCCAGACTTCAGATCAATATTACTGAAGTATTTGGCTCCCGTGATTTGATCAATGAGGTCTTTGATTCAGGGAATCAGGTACTCGTTTCTGACTGTGATTTTATTTAGAGCCCATTAATCAATGCAGAGTCTCCAGGTTCCATCTTTCTTCTGTACCAACACGATTGAGCTCCCGCAAGGTGATGAGATGGGATGGATTTTCCCCTTGTGGTGTAGCTCTTGGATATGTCGCTTGATCTCCTCATTCTCTAACAGAGAGCGACGATAGACTGGCCCATTGGGCAGCAATGCTCATGCGTCAGATCAATGGGGTGCTTGACCTGACAATGCAAAGGTACCTTGATAGGTGAGGAGAAGGTATCTGAGTATTCTTCCATGTCTTGATCTACTTTTTTCTATTGTGTGGAGAGGTTGGCCACAGATACCCTGGATGTGGCTGTGATCTTTTTCTTATTCTGAGAGTGAATCACGAAGAAGACAAAATTCCTCGTTTGAGATATGACCTTCTTGCATTGCTTAGTAGAGATCAAGGAAATAGCACTAGGTGGGAATACCTTGGGTATCCTCTACATTTTCTTGTTCAAAGTAATAATAACACTATGAGGCCTAGACTCATATATAGCATGGCATTTTCATAAATAAGGTTGGCCCAAAAGAACATCACAAAATTCANCTTCCTTGGCAGAGCCATCTAATGGTGTAAGGTTGTGGGTGTGGCGTTGTCGGTAGGGCCAGCTGCTTGATGACCTATGCTGATATGAGGTTCTTCTGGCAACTGCTATCAACGATGAAGTATAGCAGGGTGCCTTTTACCCACATCTATGAATGGAAGAGGCATTCTCCTTCTTCTAGCTCGTCTGGTTCACCAGACTGGAACTTGGTGGTAGCAACGGTGGCACTAGGTTCCAAGCCAATGATCAGTATTCCCCTTTCTGGTTCTGTCTTAGAGTCAAAACCCGCGTCTAATTCATAGGCTTTCACATAGGCCACCAATGACTTCTTTGAGCGACAGTCAATAGTGTTATCCTAAGGGCTCTTATGGAAGTCACACCACTTCCCGTTATCTTTCTTTGTCTTTCCGGTGTCTTTATTTTCTTGCAGCTTGGACTAGTTGTCCTAATACTGCCCATATTTTCTTTGTCCTTTGTTCTTTGGTTTGGGGCTTCCATTTCCTGGCATTTGTTGTGAGGGGTTCCCAAGCCCAAATTTTCGCGTCTTTTGTTTGAGCTTATGCTCGATTTTGATGGCATATCGGGAGGTTGCGCCCAAGGATGAGATGTCTAGAAATTCCATTTCAATGTGGATGTACCTATGCAAAGCACTGTGATACTTGAGCACCACATGTCACTATGAATCTCTGATACCCATCTTAGTACGCAAGATATGGAATATATTTGTGAAATATGGCACTGCTTGGTCTCTTTCTTTCTGCAGTGTGGTCCATTTGGTATACAATTCGTCATAACTTCCGACAGGGTAGTATTGTTCCTTAATATCATGCCTGAAGGATTCCCAGGTGGTCGTGACTATAAATAATGAGGGTTCCTCTATTTCCTTTTGCTCACAGAAATTTTCCCACCAATATTTGACATGGGGAATGGCTTTGAGAAGCGCAAAAGTAATATTTTCTCTATTCGAAAAGTTATGGATAGAAAAATACCCTTCTAGTAGAGTCAACCACTTGTCTATAGCATATGCGTTTATCTTACCTTCAAATATAGGAATATCTAAGTTTATTTGTACCTTTAAGGGGGCGACACCTTTGCTCGAAGAAGATGTGTTGCCTGTTGGAAGCCGCCGAAGGATTTGCGCGAAACTATCCATCATCTCGTTATGTTGTTGCATGAGGGCTTCCTCAATCAATAGTTTGAAAGGATCTCTTGTCCCATCATCTTTATTTTCTCCTACCATGATATGTCTCTTGGGCGTGCGAGAGATTTTTTCCTCAAGAGAAACAATCTCAAGACCCAACTCTTTGTACTCTGACCTTGTTGGGGACATGCATTAAGACTACAAGGAACAAATCGCTCTGATACCACTGATTTGGATTTTATGAGAAGAAAAAAATGACTACATATTATTAATAGGTGATTAATGAAGAATAAAAGAGATACAATAAAATAATTTTCTATTCAATAAGTAAATAAACTGAAGCTATAAAATGCGGCGGAAACAAGCTTGCTGGAATGGTGGCGGCTTATCTCTAAGAAGAGATGTGACGGCTTCGCTCATTTGCCAGAAGATTATTACAATGAGGCTATGAAGGCCTTTTTACAATAAACATGAATGCCAAAAAACCCTAGACATCCAAAAACCTAACCCTAGGAGATGAAGCGCCAAAAGTCATGTGGGAGCCGTTTGGGTAAGTTAGTAAATCAACTTCCTGGGGTCGTAACATTTGCATACGATCTCCATTTTAGGTGTATGATATTTCGTTGGAAAGGTATCGTCGAGGAGATTCATTTTGGGGGCTCATTAATTCCTTTAACTATCATTGAGAAGCTCTATATTGAAAAACCTTCATTTAGGCCCTCAAAATGGCCCCGAAAGTTAAAACTGCTAAGAATAGTAAATTACCAAAATTGCCAGAAAACTGTTTTGATCTAGTTGGAAAAGGTGGGTGGCCACCGATATCGACCTGAATCATTCTCTCACCTAGAGGACACCCTTTTACTCCTTGATCCTAAGTACCTTATTGAATGATGGATTTTCCTTCTCCATAGACCATACACACCTCCCTTGGCCAAATTTATCATTATTGAGACAAATATCTTTTTCCTAGACTTGAATTCCACAACATGGTGCAATTTTCCTTACATGGGAATTTTCCCCCTCACCCAAAGGTTGTACGATGACCATAAAAGACACACAGAGTCCTTCTGCCCCCTTGGGCACATTAGTCAATTTCTTGGTGTTCCATTTCATTGCTAGGATACTTATCTCATTGTTGGATTGTAATTTCATGCATGGTGTAAATTTATTTCTTTCCTAGGCCATATGCACCCCTAAGTCGATTCCTTCTTATGTGTTGGACATTTAGAATATGCGAGTGCTTGACATATATGTATTGGTTAACAAAAATGATTTGGATTCTATGAGAATTCTCTAATTGACTACTCTCTACAATAGAATGCATACATGAGTATAGAGTCAAGAGAAATTGCTCGCACAAGCTTCGTGGTGTTGTTTTGAACGTACTTGAACATGATCATAGTGGTGGTAACCATCAACATATCGGTCATGCTACTACCATGTTCCGTGATGCACCACTTGGGAATAAAGTTGGTCTTATTGTTGCACTAAGAACTCGTCACTTATGTGGACAAGCTACATCAACCACTGGAAAGATCGACAAAACTAGTTAGTGTGGACCATAACACTTACCTAGAACAAATTTCTTTGGCCAACTGATTTCTTAGGTTGTTCTGCAAGAAGATTTTGTTAGACATATTATATTTCTAAAGTAGAGCCATCTTGGAGTGGTAAGGAAAACAGATAAATAAGAATGTATTAGAGTCCATTCCACTACCTCGAAAGCTTGTGAACAACCCTCGTAGCCTGAGATAATATTGTTTCTCATTTCAATAATAAAGAACAGAGGCTAAGAAGAAGAACATGTAAGTATAAATGATTAACAATGATGTAGCAGTCGTAAGTATGCATACAACATTGAATCCACCATCCTCTTTGACAAAAGGAAATCAATCTTCTAATAATACAATAGATCCATTCCTTGAAGTTATTCATTCACAAAATAACTCTATTTCTTTGAGAGCATTTGGGCATCGTGGAAAATTGAAGGAAAAAATCCATTAAATTTAATCTTCTATGATTTAAGAGAGCCTTAACAATTATAACAAAAATTGCATTAACATATATGTCCTTGTGTGCAGGTTACATAGAGAAGGAACCAATAAATTATTCAGAGTAAAAGTTGCACAGAGAACAAATCTTACAACCATTAGAAAAAAGAAAAGAAGAAGACAAAGATCCTTGCATAATGTTGATACTGACAGGGGAGTGAATCAATATCAAGT
>SNQJ01S0025651.1:16008-26622 GCA_010110895.2 Picea sitchensis
CCCCTTCCTTCCACCCAAGAATATATGAGAGATAATAAAACTTTACATTAAATCATCACCATCAACCAATCATCACATAGAACCTGATAATGCTTCTTGAGACTTCTTCAATTTCTACAATACTTCAATTCTTGGAGTACTCTGATCTTGTAGATAATATTACTCAATGTATTTTCTGAAACTCCTCCAATTTTCACTCCTTGAATCCTCCCCAAAAAGAGGTTATAGAAAGAATGGTAGACTTTATTCAATTTTGGTCTATTCACGAGAGTGAACTTGCACAGAATGTCCCACCCTCAATAATTAACATATGATTCTGAAACTCACACACAAGAAACTATAGTCCGTACTCTTTCCAATGAAATTCGTCCCACTTCATTTGGATTCTTGATGAAGACGTTATGACTATTTTGCCCGGAACACCTGTTTATTGACTAGCTTCAGGACTGGTCACAAACCCTATCTTCCACATAGTGTATCTCCATAATTGTAGAGAATCAAGAGCTGAACTTTTTACCATAGGTACCTTGATATGTCTTCTCAATACCATAGAGATTTCACCATCTGAATCATTCTAGAAAAAAAGTTATAGAAAAAATGGTAAGATGACCTGAAAATAATATACCTTAGAACACATCACCAAAAGACTTCATCCTCCCTTAAAATCCAGCCTTCTTTTCTTCTTATTACCTTTGAAATTCGACTTATATCAAATGAATGTATAATGATGTTTNTAGGGCCTACCTATACTTCCTTCATCAATTCACTTTGTCATCTTCAAAAATTCATTTCTCCTCAACCATGAGGATCCACGTGACATGACACATACCACCGGAAACAACATGATGTATACTATCCATCCATGGGTGTTGTATCTACATGTGCATTTTCCTTCATATCCAAATAACTTCATCAATCTTGTGGTCCAAAACCCATGACTAGGGTTGACATCAATGACAAAAACCAATCTTCCAACACATAAGTTAGGAACATACCTCATAAAAGACTTCCATAAAAAATCCATATTAGTGAAGTAAGTAAATACTCCATGGAAAAAAACCTATATACTTTCTTATAATAGGTATTTGATTCATTTATAACTATTTAAATACTTTATGATATAAACTTATAACATCCATACACCTATAAAATTCTAATTTTACATGTTTATAAGTACTTGTTTAAATGTTATATTTAAATTACATTATAATTGATAGCTAAGTTTTTTAAAATGATTTTTTCTTAGCTTGAAAACCAACCATGACTCATGGTTATCAACCCACCAAGCTTATTTAACAACATAGTGTTTCATAAGCATTTAACACTTCTTATTACCTTTGAATATAAACATTTTCAACTTTCATCAGGAAGTTTGGATTTACATTTTAAAAAAATAGTATAAATGTTATATCTTTTAGGGGTTGTCTGGTTACTTTTTCCATTTGATTTTACATGAAATTTGGTGATGAATAGTTTATATAATCTTAGTGTCAGGAAGCTGAATCCATTTAGATATTAAAAAAAACAATTTAAATAACAAAAACTAAAGATTTTGTCCAAATTTGAAAACCCAAAATGTATAACGTTTGGACAAAGCTTTAAAAAAAATATGAATACTTACGCTATTGAGTTAATGATTTACTGTAGTTTGGTTGGAGTTTACCCCAATTCAGAATCGCGAGAGTGACATGTCATGTCCAGCCAAGGACACTCAAATTCAATATCTATTTAATGAAAAGTAGATGGTCCGAGAGCGGATTTAAATATGCTCGTTTACTAAATGTTTCTGCCACAAGTTGGAGTCGATTCCTGTTTATTTTTTCAATGGCCAATGTGCGTCCACCCAACTCAAGTTTTCTCACCATGGGACCGCCGTAGGAGTTGTAGTTGTTAATAAATGATGAGGAATGACAGCCCATTTTGTATATTAGCTGCCAGTTCAGTTCTTGCATTATATACGGCAATTAGTCTGCATAAAAGCTTTTATCAGGGAACTCCAGTTCTTGAAGCTTTCTCGTTCATTCATTCCCAGCATTTTAGGCGATTTGGGTATGCTGGACCTATTCTTTCCTTTTGTCTTGTTGAAAGTCACGATGGTTTTATGGATTTTCAGATTTGTTTGCTTCTCTGTTTTGTTCTAGGGTTTTTAGCATCTACGACAAGTAATTATCCATTTGAACAAAATCAAAGTTGAATTTATTAAATTCATGATTTCGTTTGTGTGTTTTCTATGTGATATAAAGAAATATCCAAAAAGCTCTGAACTGCGTATAGTAAAGATTTTTGTAAGAAAGAAGAGCAGACTGAAAGAAATGATGAGAATTGAGAGGGCGTAAGCCTTCGATGCAGGATGCAATAACTGTGGTTTGTTTTTTTTGAAGGCATGGGGAACCCCTTGGAGAATCTGGTGTACAGTCTGAAATCAAAGATAAAGGGGTTGAGAATGAAGAAGCCATACAGGAAAGTGGATAGGACTGACAGCATGCGAATGGAAGCTCGAAGCAGACGAGCACAGAAGTTGATCGCCGAAACCCTAAATGTGGCTGACCATCCCGGCGAGAAAATCAACAATCTTTGAATTTCTCTCTATATGAAAACACTTGTCTTGTATTCGGTCGTGGCAACGGTCTGGATTTCTGCCTATGCAGGCTTTGATGGCTGATTCTTTGTTGCCCTTATAAGTTGTATGTTAAAAAGAATGGAATAGATGGTAACTGGATTGCTCTAAAATTTAAAACCGAGAGGCTTTGTAAAAGAAGATTTGGGTTGACTTATTATGGTTATCTTTTGCTTTGGTATGAAAAAGTTCAATGGCAGATTGTTGTCACATTCATGGATAAAGAGGCAAGGTTCAATATTTCTATCAGGTCATCTCATCCAAGTCACTCCATTGTGGTGTTTATTACATCAAAGTCATTTCACACCTACTCACATTCTCCATCAAAATCATTTTATAGGTACTCACATTTTAATCGGCTAGCATGAATTAGTGTATAAATTAACAATAAACTATGAGGTTTATTCAAATATCATGTTAGTATATAAATTTATAAACTATTTATTAAATAAATTATGAGATTTAGTAAAGCATTTTATTAAAAGATTTTATAAGATTTAGTAAAAAATATTCATTTCAAATAAGGGTAGGGTACACAAAGATAAGCATTGTCTCCCACCACCTTCCCTCTTACTCCAATGGTGGAGACAGACCATGTGCATTTCTAGAGTATTCACCCCCACATCCACATTGTGTCCCCATTTTGAAATAATGTACATTGTTGAAATGTGCATTGTCTCATTTTTTGAAATGCACATTGTCTTCTTCTCACCCCACCCTTACTCACATATGTGAAAATGGAGCGAGAAAATGGGCATTTCATTAACAATGCAGGCCTGGGGTTGCAAGTAGGGGGAGACAATCTACAACTTCATTTTGGAATAAAGTACATTGTTGAAATGCATAGTGTCTTTCCTTTTCAAATACACATTGTCTTCCCCTACCGCCACCCTTACCCCACATACAAGTAGGGGTGGGTGGAGACAATCTATGCACCACATACAAGGGGGGCAAGGATAAACAATGTGCATTTCAAAATTTACCCACCACATATTGGTGGGGGTTGAGGGGAGACAATGTGTATTTCAAATGGGGGTAGGGGGAGACATTGTGTATTGTAGTTTGTAGTTGGAGACAATGTGAGGGAGATGAAATGAAATGCACATTGTTTCCCCTTACTCTCATTTGAAATGCAAATCAAAATACACATTGTCTCCCACCCATATCTTTTTAAATGCACATTGTCTCCCCCAACATGCACCCATATGTGGTAAAATGAAACGCACATTATCTCCCCCTAGTTGCAACCCCACTCCCAAATTGTTTCTACATACTACATATAGGTGAGGTTTAGGAGAGACAACATGTGCACCACACATGGATGGGTTGTGGGAGATGATGTGCATTTCAAAATAAAATGCACATTGTCTCTCCCACCCCAAAAACAAAGAATTATTATATAGTTATCAAATTGTAGAAAATTAAAAAATTGAAAGTAAAAATATCTAGTCTTTATTACATTATCTTTAAAAATAATATTATATATCTAAATTTTCATAATTCAATTCTAAAAATTCTCAATTTCTCTATTACATTATATATATATATATATATTAAAAAATAATAAAAAAATTTATTCAAAACAATTTATATTAATGTAATTAAAAAAGAAACCAATGAAAAATAAAACAATACTTTGAAATATGATTTATATTTGTTTCACTTATTCACAACTACTACAAGGAGAAAACTTTCTAGGAGAGGTTTTTAGTGTTACAAAATTTGGAAGAAATTAAAAAAAAAAACTCTGTTACAACCTCTTTTATTGACTGTGGACGTTTTAGTAGATGTTCTATATAACTAAAAAAATTTGGGCGGGAACATGTTGTAGCAGAGGTTTTTTTTTCGGTATTGTTCTTGTCAAAATGCATCGGTGCGACACTGACAAACATGTATCGGTGCATTAATATAATACAAACGCATTGTTGGAGCATATCCCTAACTTACATTAGTTTATACTTAGCTTAGACTCCTAGATCTTGGTTAATACATTCATTTACACTTTATTTCACCTAATTTGGCCACATAGAGAAGAAGGGCACCTCATCCCTAGATTTTAGGGAAAACTGCTAATTTTAGATCAAGACTCAACTCTCGGTTCTTGNGAAACTAGTGAAGGACACGATCTGATGGGTCCTCACAGGCATGCGAGACCAATAATTACTTATTATATCCATTAAACTAGTTGTAATCATAAAATAAATTCGCGCATTTTGATAATATGCAAAGATAAAAATCAATTTATACTTGAATCACACAACAAAGGAAATATAGACATCATTACACAACAAGCCTGTTATCATCACTTGTCATGACAATCGAATTTTAATTTATCAATCATTTTTTTTAAATGGTATAATGAAATCCCGAGAGAAAAACCCTACTATAGCGCAAATTGTAGGAATTAAACTAACAATATCAACAATAAGACTAAAGGGCCCTGAGTGGGTCAAGATCCATGGTACCCAAGTGTACTCAGGTTTGAATGACTAAGTGAGATATTCATACTTCTTTTCGCCAAAGTGGTCCATGTCGGAGTTGACCACCATTGGACTCACCTATCCTCATCCAACGGTCACCATGCATTGCCCAGATCGGATGGCCCTCATTCACTTCGGGACTTCGGGGATCCAACCTTTAGGTATTCTTGGTTTTTTCTTAACTTCTTATCGCCAGAGTGGTCAGCGCCAAAGTTGACCACGTTGTTTCCTTTAGTATGATCTTATTGTTCAACATTTCCATTCCAAATTGATGGTCAACATTTAATTCTAAATTAAATCTTGATCTAACAGCTGAGAAATCATCTAAAGCTACTTGATCGACGGTTGGAATTTATTTCATGAGTTTGGGATTTCATGGATTATATCTTGTATTCAGTAATCGTCAAAGTGGAGAAGTGGCAAATTGAAAAACATTATGCTATCCTTCCTCTTGGTTTCTATCAACGGTTGAGATTTCGACCGACTGTAATAGAGCTTCCTCATAGTTATGAAGGTGTTCAATGCTCTTATTTCTGATCTGGCCATCTATATTTCTCTTGAGATTTTAATAATTGTTTGTGCATTATTTTATGCACCGATATTTAGTCGCCAATCATCCTAAAATCGTAATTCCTTGTTCTTTATTACTGTGCACGTGGATTCTTTGCATGCTAATTTTCCTGAGCTTTAGGAACACAACATCATTGTCGATCCTATCATAATAAAAAATGATCATGAATTTCTTCTTGCCCAACATGATTTTCCTTTTTCTATGATTACTATAAATGTTTGACTCATGTTTCCATCAATGAAAACACACAATCAATAATGCCAACAACTAGTATAATTGCATTGGAGAAATAAAATATTGCATTGGTTAATGTGAAATTTTATGTTTTGAAGGTTGTCTAAGTTGGAATTAATTATTTTCTCTATAATCTTGATTGAGACACTAGGGCACCATACTTCCTTAAGTACTTCTTTCTGATGTTCTAAAACTTCATCTACAACCATTAGGGCTGCATAAACCCTAACACGTTTTCTTCCATAACTTGTTTTTCAACCATCAAAAGTTGCTAAGAGTTTGACACATTGATCTACTTAGCCTAGCACAACTTTTGGGTGGATTCTTTGTGAGTTTTGGTGGTTGGATTTACTGTTATAAAAACTTGTTTGCTACAGCCATAAGGCTACAAAATATCTCTGCAAACAAATTTCATTAAGGCCTTGTTTTATTGCTAAAATCTTGTGCTCTAATCATTGAATGTCACTAGTATTTATCTAACTTATCTCTAGCATCTTTCAACAGACTTTTAGAAAAAAATTCGAAGTTTTAGTACTTATTCCTTTGTTGATATTCATTTTGTTTTACTTCTTCAATTAGGGACATCAAGTGTAACTTTCTTGTCTACCTAACGTTAGACATCTATGCTTGGCTTGTTCTTGTGTCTCAGGAAGGTACAAAATTCTTCAAATTGTATCTTATCTCTTGGAAACCATTGGATACCACTTAGACACTTTCCCAAGACGTATTGCATCTTATAGCTTAACGTATAGGGGGGACCTTCCTTCATCTCTTCACTTTTCATCGCATTTCCCCCTAGGATCACCGGGATTCCCCCCTTGAGGTGAACACCTCACCTCTAAAGTGACGGGAACACCTATCTAAGGTGACAATGGGTAGGTTCTCTCTTATTTTTCACCATCTTATGGCTTGGGTCTGGATTTTCACAACCTACAACTTGTGTGATAACAATATCTACATTATGCATTAATTAAACTAGGGATAATATTGGGGATGCTACAATCCTCCTGTCCTATAATTGTGAACTGTCCTTGGTGCACAACACCATGTAGAAATACATATACAAATTACATCATAATATTCAGAAAGATAAATATCTAGTTTTTTTTTACATCTCCAACAACAGTCCCAACCAAAATATTGTGTTCTTCTCAACCTTTTGACCCAAGGAATGCACACCCTTCACTTCCTTGAGTCCATTGGGAAGGATCATTGTTTTATCATGGATATCAATGTAGGTGACCAATAATTCTAAGATATGGTTCCGAAACTATAGTTCCCAAAATGGAGTCTTTCATTTTTAGTTTCTATTTTCTTCAAAATTAGAAAAAATTTGTAGGTATTCCTCCCGCAGAGTTCCTTCATTCTCCCATGTTGCATATTTAGGACCATAGTAGTTTTTTTGAAAATTTACTAGGACTATGGCTAAATTTTACTGATCACCTTGACATTTTCGTCCAGGATGCATAGTGATTCCACCCAGAAATTCCCTTCATGTTCCACATGGATCAAAGTCCAATCAATTATGTGGTTATGGTTAGGAACATTTTTATTTATTAATGATGCATGAAATGCATTATCCACTCTCATGGATGCAAGAAATTCTAGCATGTATGCAACTAACCCTATTTTCTCTAGTATTTCAAAAGGCCCACAATATCTTGTTGCCAACTTTGGGCAACAACCTAATCTTAGTGAACTTCTTTTCACTTTTACTTTTAGAAAAACATGTTCACCCACTTTAAAATATGTAAAAGATGTGTTATTGTATTCATAACTTTTCTTCTTGTCCTGTGCAATATTTAAATTATGCTTGAACTTTGTTATCTTCTCTTCCATTTCCTTTAACAAATGTAGTTAAATGACATCTTTGTCTACTGGGTTATCCTAGATCACTATTGTGTTACACTTATTCTCATACAATGCTTCAAATGGGATCATTTTTAATGAGGCTTGGTACCCATTATTGTAAACAAATTCCACTAAGTGGATATAATCTTCCCACTTTGATGGTTGGTCCTTCACTTACATTTTGAGCATGTCTTCAATGATTCTATTAGTCCTATCTATTTTCCCATCTAAATTTGGGTGATATGATTTAATAAGATTTAAATTTGTCCCAAAGACTTTGAATAACCCTTTCCAAAAGTTTGATGTAAATTTTGGATCTGTATTTGAAACAATTGCCTTCGGCACACCATGTAGCCTGGAAACTTCCTTCATGTCAATATCTGCAGTGTTTGTTTCCTTGTGTGTGGTGTTCATAGGAATAAATGTGCAATCTTTGTTAATTTTTCCACCACCACCATGATGGAATCATGTTGCTTCATTGTACTAGGAATCTTTGTAATAAAATCAATTGTAACCACTTCCCATTTCCACTTAGGAATGGGAAATGGTTGTAGAATATTCGATGGATGTCTATGCTATGTTTTCACCTATTGGCATTCTAGACACTTGACTATGTAATTAGTCACTTCTTTCTTCATTCCTAGACAAAATTATTGGCTTCTTAGAACTGCGATACTTTTCTGATATCCTGGGTGCCCAACATATGGCACATCATGCATTTCCCTCGGCAATGTATTTTTTCATCTCACTAGTATTTAGCACATATATTTTCCCTCTATATGTGATTATTTCATCCTCTTTGAGCTCATAATAATTAAATTTATATGTAAATTTTCTTGTTATAATGTTTCTTTTATTTTTAATATCGTTGATTTGAATTTGCAAGCTCTAAATTTTTGTCTTTTAAATATGTGTTGAACATGTTGATGGTTGAAATATTCATTCCATGAGCTCTTTTGTTGAGTGCATTGGCCACCTGACTTTCCTTTTCTTTTATTTGCTTAATTTCAAATTCATATTCACTCATATATTCCACTCATCTAGTTTGTCTAGCATTTAATGTTGGTTGTCCAAAAATATGTTTCAGACCACAATGGTATGTCCTTAGCTCAAATATTCTCACCATGAGGTAAGGTCTCCACATTTGTAATACATGAACAATGGATGCTAATTTCAATTCAAGTGTAGAATAATTCCTTTTATGCTCTTAGTATTTTAGACTCATAGCACACCACATTATCCATTTGAGTGAGGACTCCATTGATTCCTTCCTTGTGCGCATTAGTGCACACTACCAAATATTTATATGGATATGTAATCTTTAATATTGGTGCACTTGTTAAAATATAGTTCAAGCACTTAAAAATTTCTTCACATTTGGGAGTCCATCAGAAGACCCATAAATGATATGACCTCTGTCACATTTCTTGGCATTAACCATCCTCTAATGTCCTCTATCTTCTTAGGCTCAACTGTTATCTCATATGTTGATATATTGTTCCCCAAGTAGCGAATCTTCTTTTGATAAAATATGCACTTACCTAGTTTGACATACAACTTGTTCTCTCTCAAAACTTGTAGCTCCATTCTTAAATGATTCTCATGGTATTCTTTTGTACTTGAATAGATGAGTATATCATCCAGGAACACAATCACAAACTTGTTCAATTATTCCCTGAACACTCCATTCATCGGGCACATGAACAAATTGTCTTGTAATTTCCCCAGAAACATATTCAAAATATTTCAAGACCATATGCTCTTCAATACCTGCCAGTTTATCTCTGGATGCCTCTTTTGAACGGGCTGCAAAAATTTGACATCCCTTCCTGAAATTATTTTTCAGTTGCATGACTGAAATTTCTCTAACAACTACAACTCTCGAAATTCCTTGAAACTTTCCTTGCTTCCCTGCCTCATCAATACAAGTTATTGTCTTATTGTAACAATCTAATATAGCTTGGTGTTTTTGCAACCATTACATGCTATTATATAGTCATATGAACCCAATGGTATGATATTTACATCTACCTTTCTGTTGCTTCCATTCATGTCTATTGGGAAATGTTTAACCAACTCAATGATCTTTCTCTTAGCCCTTGTGGCTAACTGAACTCATCAATATTTCTTATACTTACTCATTTGCAAGTGAAATCTTTCAACAATGTTAGAGTTTATGTAACTATGGATAGCTCCAAAATCAATTAAAATTGCTATGGGTTGGTTATCAATCTTACCTTCCACTTCAATAATGGGGGATTGATACTCCACTTTCTTGTTTTCCAGGGATGCATAAATACTTGGAATGTTTCATCCCATATCTTCAACTATTTTAGCCTCCTAAATTTTGTGGAAAACCCTCATTCTTTAACCTTTGGGAGGGAAGTCCCTATATAAGTGATTTTCTTCACATCCCCAACATTGTATAGGTTTCCTCCTTGGCCTTTTCCCAAATGAATTAGTTGGCATGCGATCATTTTGGGTTGAATGTCATTGTTGATTTTATTGGGAGTTGTTCTTGGAAAATGGTGGCTTAAAACCTTTTTTCCTTTGATCCCTTTTTCCTTTAATCTTGTCATTCCAAGATTTTTGGAAGATTGACCTCTCTCTACTTTACTCATAAATATGCTTTTCTCTCCTTATGGTATCCTCCAAATTGCTAGGGTTATCACATTATCTCTTGTCACTGTAGAAGGAAGGTAACCCACCAATCAATATTTGTATTTTGACCTTCTCATCCTTTATGAATCCCACATACTTTAATAACTCAAAGAACCTCTTCTCATACTCATCCATTGTCATGCTTCCCAACTTGAGTTTAAAGAACTCTTTCACCTTCCTTTTGTAGTAATGTTCTTTAA
>SNQJ01S0025651.1:26632-65633 GCA_010110895.2 Picea sitchensis
ACCCTATTTTCTCTAGTATTTCAAAAGGCCCACAATATCTTGTTGCCAACTTTGGGCAACAACCTAATCTTAGTGAACTTCTTTTCACTTTTACTTTTAGAAAAACATGTTCACCCACTTTAAAATATGTAAAAGATGTGTTATTGTATTCATAACTTTTCTTCTTGTCCTGTGCAATATTTAAATTATGCTTGAACTTTGTTATCTTCTCTTCCATTTCCTTTAACAAATGTAGTTAAATGACATCTTTGTCTACTGGGTTATCCTAGATCACTATTGTGTTACACTTATTCTCATACAATGCTTCAAATGGGATCATTTTTAATGAGGCTTGGTACCCATTATTGTAAACAAATTCCACTAAGTGGATATAATCTTCCCACTTTGATGGTTGGTCCTTCACTTACATTTTGAGCATGTCTTCAATGATTCTATTAGTCCTATCTATTTTCCCATCTAAATTTGGGTGATATGATTTAATAAGATTTAAATTTGTCCCAAAGACTTTGAATAACCCTTTCCAAAAGTTTGATGTAAATTTTGGATCTGTATTTGAAACAATTGCCTTCGGCACACCATGTAGCCTGGAAACTTCCTTCATGTCAATATCTGCAGTGTTTGTTTCCTTGTGTGTGGTGTTCATAGGAATAAATGTGCAATCTTTGTTAATTTTTCCACCACCACCATGATGGAATCATGTTGCTTCATTGTACTAGGAATCTTTGTAATAAAATCAATTGTAACCACTTCCCATTTCCACTTAGGAATGGGAAATGGTTGTAGAATATTCGATGGATGTCTATGCTATGTTTTCACCTATTGGCATTCTAGACACTTGACTATGTAATTAGTCACTTCTTTCTTCATTCCTAGACAAAATTATTGGCTTCTTAGAACTGCGATACTTTTCTGATATCCTGGGTGCCCAACATATGGCACATCATGCATTTCCCTCGGCAATGTATTTTTTCATCTCACTAGTATTTAGCACATATATTTTCCCTCTATATGTGATTATTTCATCCTCTTTGAGCTCATAATAATTAAATTTATATGTAAATTTTCTTGTTATAATGTTTCTTTTATTTTTAATATCGTTGATTTGAATTTGCAAGCTCTAAATTTTTGTCTTTTAAATATGTGTTGAACATGTTGATGGTTGAAATATTCATTCCATGAGCTCTTTTGTTGAGTGCATTGGCCACCTGACTTTCCTTTTCTTTTATTTGCTTAATTTCAAATTCATATTCACTCATATATTCCACTCATCTAGTTTGTCTAGCATTTAATGTTGGTTGTCCAAAAATATGTTTCAGACCACAATGGTATGTCCTTAGCTCAAATATTCTCACCATGAGGTAAGGTCTCCACATTTGTAATACATGAACAATGGATGCTAATTTCAATTCAAGTGTAGAATAATTCCTTTTATGCTCTTAGTATTTTAGACTCATAGCACACCACATTATCCATTTGAGTGAGGACTCCATTGATTCCTTCCTTGTGCGCATTAGTGCACACTACCAAATATTTATATGGATATGTAATCTTTAATATTGGTGCACTTGTTAAAATATAGTTCAAGCACTTAAAAATTTCTTCACATTTGGGAGTCCATCAGAAGACCCATAAATGATATGACCTCTGTCACATTTCTTGGCATTAACCATCCTCTAATGTCCTCTATCTTCTTAGGCTCAACTGTTATCTCATATGTTGATATATTGTTCCCCAAGTAGCGAATCTTCTTTTGATAAAATATGCACTTACCTAGTTTGACATACAACTTGTTCTCTCTCAAAACTTGTAGCTCCATTCTTAAATGATTCTCATGGTATTCTTTTGTACTTGAATAGATGAGTATATCATCCAGGAACACAATCACAAACTTGTTCAATTATTCCCTGAACACTCCATTCATCGGGCACATGAACAAATTGTCTTGTAATTTCCCCAGAAACATATTCAAAATATTTCAAGACCATATGCTCTTCAATACCTGCCAGTTTATCTCTGGATGCCTCTTTTGAACGGGCTGCAAAAATTTGACATCCCTTCCTGAAATTATTTTTCAGTTGCATGACTGAAATTTCTCTAACAACTACAACTCTCGAAATTCCTTGAAACTTTCCTTGCTTCCCTGCCTCATCAATACAAGTTATTGTCTTATTGTAACAATCTAATATAGCTTGGTGTTTTTGCAACCATTACATGCTATTATATAGTCATATGAACCCAATGGTATGATATTTACATCTACCTTTCTGTTGCTTCCATTCATGTCTATTGGGAAATGTTTAACCAACTCAATGATCTTTCTCTTAGCCCTTGTGGCTAACTGAACTCATCAATATTTCTTATACTTACTCATTTGCAAGTGAAATCTTTCAACAATGTTAGAGTTTATGTAACTATGGATAGCTCCAAAATCAATTAAAATTGCTATGGGTTGGTTATCAATCTTACCTTCCACTTCAATAATGGGGGATTGATACTCCACTTTCTTGTTTTCCAGGGATGCATAAATACTTGGAATGTTTCATCCCATATCTTCAACTATTTTAGCCTCCTAAATTTTGTGGAAAACCCTCATTCTTTAACCTTTGGGAGGGAAGTCCCTATATAAGTGATTTTCTTCACATCCCCAACATTGTATAGGTTTCCTCCTTGGCCTTTTCCCAAATGAATTAGTTGGCATGCGATCATTTTGGGTTGAATGTCATTGTTGATTTTATTGGGAGTTGTTCTTGGAAAATGGTGGCTTAAAACCTTTTTTCCTTTGATCCCTTTTTCCTTTAATCTTGTCATTCCAAGATTTTTGGAAGATTGACCTCTCTCTACTTTACTCATAAATATGCTTTTCTCTCCTTATGGTATCCTCCAAATTGCTAGGGTTATCACATTATCTCTTGTCACTGTAGAAGGAAGGTAACCCACCAATCAATATTTGTATTTTGACCTTCTCATCCTTTATGAATCCCACATACTTTAATAACTCAAAGAACCTCTTCTCATACTCATCCATTGTCATGCTTCCCAACTTGAGTTTAAAGAACTCTTTCACCTTCCTTTTGTAGTAATGTTCTTTAATAATCCAGATATAAAATAATATGTAGAACATAAATAATTAGCTAGAAATGGCAGATAAACAATGATATAACCATAACAACACCACAATAATACCATAATAATACCAGGATAACACCAGAAAGAGAACTTTGATTACTGAGAGAAATGTTCACTTGCCTCTTTGAGGGGGACACCTCCAAACTTCTCATACCCTATACTCAAAACTTCTCATACCCTATACTCTTATTTATACTAAATATGTCTATCCAAAAGAACAATCTAGAGGAAGATCCTTTTAGAAGTGGAAGTTTCTATTAGGTCTTCTTACATTTGACTTATTATTCCTTATTGCTAGGCCTTATTAATATTGACCTTTATTACATGGAAATATATTATTCTACCTACGTGAGGGGTTAGGTCCCTAACATGTCCCCCCCCTTAAAAAAAAACCTTTCCCTCAAGGCTTGTGATGAGGAAATTGTTTCATAATGGTAGTTGGTTCACAAGTGGCATCGGTTGGAGTTGTATATTTCCACTGGACTAACACTTCCTTGATGTTTTGATGACGTATATGACACTCACGTTGTTCCAAAAATGATTGTGGTTGTATCCAAATGGAGCCTTCTTCGTCCAACTCGGGAAGGTTGGTTTGAGTTTGTCACTTAGTTCCAATCACCTTCTTTAAGCATGAAACATGAAAAATAGGATGGAGCTTAGAATGACTAGGAAACGCTAACTGATAGGCCACCTATCCCACCCTCTTGAGAATGGTATAAGGACCATAAAATTTGGGCACTAGTTTATGACAATGGTCAACCTTGAGGGAATTTTTCTTATATGGTTACAGTCGAAGAAACACCTTATCTCCTTCTGCAAATTGATGCTCAGAGAGACCTTGATATTCTTCTTTCTTGATGTGATTCTAGGCCATGACCAAATTCTCTCTAAGTCTACCGAGAATAGCCTCTCGAACTTTAAGTGTTTGGTCAACCGCCTGGACCTTTGAGACACTTGGAAAGTATGAGAGAACTGAAGGTGGATTTTGTCCATATACCACTTCAAAAGGATTCATGTGGGTAGTTGTATGGTAAGAAGTGTTGTACCACCATTAATCAAGTGGTAACCATTGAGACCATTGATTTTTCCTTTCTGATGCAAAACACCTCAAATATGTTTCCAAACACTTGTTGACAACTTCAGTTTGACCATCATTCTAGGGATGATAAGTTGTGCTGAGATGCAATTGGGTGCCTTGTAGCTTGAATAGTTCTTGCCAAAAATTTTTGGTGAAATTTGGGTCGCAATCATAAACAATAGAATGAGGCATGACATGAATCTTGAAGACTTGATCCATGAAAAGTTGAGCCACAGTGGAGGCTATAAATGGGTGTTGAAGAGAAAAAAAATGAGAATACTTGGAAAGATGGTCAACTACCACCATGATGACTGATTTATTTCCTAATCTAGGTAACCCTTCAATAAAATCCATAGAGATATCCCTCCAAATAGCAAGTCGAATCGAACGTGGTTGTAGTGTGCCAGGAGCTTTGATTGTTTCTCCCTTGTTGCATTGAAAAACATCACATTCTGCTACAAAATTGCGAACGTCATGTTTCATACCATCCCAGAAAAAACAACGTTTGACCCGGTCATAGGTTTTGGTAAACCCTGAGTGCCCAACGGTGGGTGTAGCATGAAGCTCAGAAAGTAATGTGTATTTAAGTTTTGACTGTTTACTTAAATACAAATGACCTTTGTATCAAATCTCATCATTTTTCCAAGAGTACCCTAGGGAAACTAGAGAATTGGCCTGTAATTGTTGTATCATATGCGAAATTTTGGGATCATGTAGCCATTCCTGGTGAACATCTTGGAGCCAATCTGGTACAATGAAGGAGAGAGAAAAAAGGGACCCTTCATATTCATATTTTCAGGAAAGTGCATCAACAACCACATTGTCTTTCCCTTTCTTATAAATCATCTCATAATCATATCCAAAGATCCTAGTCACCCATTTTTGTTTCTCTGGGGAGAAAAGGCGTTGTTCCAGAAAATACTCGATGCTTTGATGATCTGTATTAATTTGGAAGTGTTTCCCTAATAGATAAGGGCACCAAAGATCCATAACATGCAGAATAGCCAAAATTTGGTAAATGCCAAAGGTCGACCCTCTTGCACAAGGACTGCTCCAATTCATTTCTCGTAGGCATCACATTCCAGTACAAAGGTATTTGTGAAATCAGGAAGGGCTAAGATTGGAGTGGCGTACATGGCCATCTTCAAGGTTTGAAAAGCATGAGCAGCTACAGGAGTCCTAGTGAAATAATTCTTTTTAAGGAGAGTAGTGAGAGGTGCCGCAATCTTTCCATAATTCTTAACAAAATTGCGATAATAACCTGTTAAAACTAGAAATACACGCAAGGTTTTGAGAGTCTTTGGATGAGGCCAATCTTACATAGTTTCAATCTTTTTAGGATCGACCCTAACACCGGCCTTGCCAACAAGATGACCCAAGTACTCGACTTTTGAGGCACCAAAAGCACATTTATATTGTTTTAGGAAATGTTGGTGTTGAGAGAGTAGATGGAGAAATCGATCCACATGAGCAAGATTGGTTGTCTAGGTTTTACTATAGATGAGGATATCATCAAAGAAAACTAAGAAAAAATGACATAGAAAAGGACAGAAGACATGATTCATGAGGCTTTGGAAACTGGAGGGAGCATTACACAAGACAAAGGGCATGACCAAAAGCTCATAGTGGCCCTCATGAGTTCTAAATGAAGTCTTAGGAATGTATGCCTCATTCATACGTATTTGGTGGTAGCCAAAATGAAGAGCAAGTTTAGTAAAGAACTGGGCACCACTCAATTCATCGAAGAGGTCATCAATGATAGGAATGAGAAATTTTTCTTTAATGGTGAGTTTGTTGAGGGTGTGTAAGTCATGACACATTCACCAAGAACCTTATTTCTTAAGGACCATGACCAAAGGAGAAGAGTAGGGGCTCGTACTAGGGCAGATAACACCTCCGTTGAGCAATTCTTGAACAATTTTCTCAATTTCATTTTTTTGGGAAAAGGGATGACAATAGGGACAGATATTGGGAGGAAGGATACCGGGGACAAGGGGGATGGAATGATCATGAACATCACGGGATGGAGGGATTCCCTAGGGATTGGAAAAAACCACTTGATGTTTATAGTAGATGGATTGGAGGTCCCGCAGCACAGAGGATGTAGCAGTGGCTTGAATGGCATAGAGTTGTGCAATAATGCCAAAATGACATTTTTTGAGAAGCTTTTTCATGCGATGAGAACTGATGATATCCAGGGAACCGACGGTGATGCCTTGGAACTTTTATTGTTGGACCCCCTGGTCAAATTGCATGGTTAATACCTTAAAATCCATGAAAATGGGACCCAAATTCCTTAGCCATTATGCACCCAACACAATGTCACAACCACCCATGTAGATAGAAAACATATTAGATTTTGTTTGGTACTAACCAATTTGGAAACACACATTTTCACAACGCCCTCCAAATTTCATGGACCTGCCATTGGAAATCATTATTTGAAAATTATTGACGACACAAATATAGAAATTATTTTCTTGGGAAATGCAGCGATGAATAAAATTATAGGTGCTTCCACTATCAATAAGAATGATGACCTTTCTATGTTTAATGTAACCAATTAGCTTGAGGGTTTTGGGAGTAGAGAATCATGTGAGAGAATTTAGGGAAATGACTAGTTCTACTTCAGGATGGTCTGAGTGAGGGGTCATGTAAGTGGGTTCAGGTGACACAACCACAAGGGGATCCTCAACATCATCTTCTAAAACATCTTCTAAGATGGCCATAAAAATATTTGTTCCTTACACTTGTTCCCAGGAAAATATTTGTCATCACAATTATAATAAAGGCCTTTGAGTTGGCATTCATCCATTTCTACCCTGGTCAATTTATGGATCTTTAGTGTAGTAGAAGGAGGAGTGGGAGTGACTATTTAGTGTGAGGAATAAAGGAGGATTTTTGGCTTTGAGAAGAGACAACCTGTTGTTCTTCCTTATCTCTTTTAGCAGCGTCCACCCAACTCTAAGGTCGATCCATGAGGACATGGGCAAAAATCTCATCCTTGAGGCCACTCATAAAACATTCTCAGAAAAAATAATAAGAAATGCCCTCTGTATGGAAAGCCAGTCACTCAAAAGTGGCTATAAAGTATCCCACTATGCTAGATTGTTTCAACTTTGTGAAATGACCTAAATGGTTGGTGTCAGTGCCAAAGCGTTCATAAAGATCTGCCACAAAGTGTTTCCAAGCCACATACCCTTCGTGATAATGTTTTCTCCATTGCCACCATTGCCAACATTCTTGAACTAGATGGAGAACACCATATCATAGTTTGGCCAACTCATCTGTAATTCCATACAAAGAGAAATAAGGTTCCATTTGAGATACCCAGCTAGTGGGATATAAGCCATCAAATTTGGTTGGATCCACACGTGAAAGGCGTAGGTCACACTGAAAGTGATGGGGCTGAAAATTATGGGAGTGAAAGGAAGTTTCACCTTTGGTTTGCAAAGGTGGATCAGATGAGGGAAGATTTGCAGGGATATGGAGTTTGGCACAGATCATCATAGTGAAGGAGACAAACTAGGTATTGAAGGATTCAAGCTAGGTAGTGAGGTCTTGTTTGAGGTACTCCATGTTGGCATCGATGGAGGAATGCATGTTTTTATTGATGGTGCCAATATTGGCACTGAGTTGTCTCTCTTCTTGTTGGGTTTTTATGAAATTAGAGTGCAAGGAATTGAAGCGAGATTCCAAGTCTTAGCTACGAGTGTGGGCCATGAGGAAGAGGGAACATGAAAAAGGGCAGGTGGAACCACACAAAAAATGGGTTATGGGTGAAGTGTATCACAATGATCAGGGAGACGAGTGGAATCTAATGGCTTAAATCCCAAATAAGGGTGTGGAAGGGGGTCGGGTCCATGAGAAAAGAATTTGTTGAAAAATGATAGGTATGATTGTGATAAGGGAGAAGAGAGGAATCCAATGGGATAGGTCTCAAATAATGGTGCCAACAAGATCCATACATTTGTTTTTTACTCCTACGGAGTTATACTTCGATCTGAAGAATATTGTAGTGACAGAATGCCCAAATTCTTAACAAGAATAAATGTGTAAGCATAGAGGGGCTTCCGCAGTGCAACATATTAGATATCATTTTTGGGATTAACTGAGTAGAGTAATTCATTAATCTATGACTTATACCCATGATTATTAGTCGCAACTGACCAATAATTCTCATGATTTGAATATTCCACTTAGCACTCATTGCATCGGGTGATGCTCACAGGGATGAAGAAGTGGGATTGAAACCAACGAAATGAATCACATAGCATCAATCATAACTTATGGGGATTTCACTCGGTAACTAGGACTTCCCAGGTGGTCACCCATCCCAAGACGCCTCTGGCTCAAGCGTGCGTAGCTGTGGAGGTTTTCCCCACAATCAGGCCCACTTAGCTTGCTACCCCATTTTCAAAACCTTAGCAAGTGTTGTGCCCTATGAACTATCCATTTAGAGCTCTCTTCAGTCTTATTATTTAAGCATAGAGGGGATTCTGAAGTGCAACATATTAGATATCATTTTCGGGATTAACTGTATAGAGTAGGTCATTAATCTATGACTCATATCCATGAGTATTAGTCGCAACTGACCATTAATTCTCATGATTTGAATATTCCACTTAGCTCTCATTGCATTGGGTGATGCTCACAGGGGTGAAGAAGTGGGATTGAAACCAATGAAATGAATCACATAGCATCAATCATCACTTCTGGGGATTTTACCCAATAACCAAGACTTCCCAGGTGGCCACCCATCCCAAGACGCCTCTGGCTCAAGCATGCTTAACTGTGGAGTTTTTCCCCACAATCTGGCCCACTTAGCTTGCTACCCCATTTGCAAAACCTTAGAAAGTATTGTGCCTTATGAACTATCCATTCAGAGTTCCCTTCACTCTTATTATTTAAGCATAGAGGGGCTTCCGTAGTGCAACATATTATATATCATTTTCGGGATTAATTGCATAGAGTAAGTCATTAATCTATGACTCATATCCATGAGTATTAGTCGCAACTGACCAATAATTATCATGATTTGAATATTCCACTTAGCACTCATTGCATCGGGTGATGTTCACAGGGGTGAAGAAGTGGGATTGGAACCAACAAAATGAATCACATAGCATCAATCATCACTTCTGGGGCTTGCACATGGTAACCAAGACTTCCTAGGTGGTCACCCATCCCAAGACACATCTGGCTCAAGCGCCCTTAACTTTGGAGTTTTTCCCCACAATCAAGCCCACTTAGCTTGCTACCCCATTTGAAAAACCTTAGAAAGTATTGTGCCTTTTGAACTATCCATTTAGAGCTCCCTTCACTCTTATTATTTAAGCATAGAGGGGCTTCCGCAATGCAACATATTATATATCATTTTCAAGATTAATTGCGTATAGTAAGTCATTAATCTATGACTCATATCCATGAGTATTAGTTGTAACTGACCAATAATTCTCATGATTTGAATATTCCACTTAGAATTATTGGTCAGTTTCCACTAATACTCATGGATACGAGTCATAGATTAATTACTTACTCTATGCAGTTAATCCCGAAAATGATATCTAAGAAATGTGTAGTAATTTTGCAACCAGAATGCAAGAGACACAATTGCGCGGCAATAGATCTTGTATGTTAATTTTTTGTTTCCCTCCCAAGGGTTAGGGTATTCACGGGTTCTACAAATAATGGTTTTCCCTATGTTATATCTCTCTGGTGTATGTGTGGGGTTGAACAGTAGTACTCTGTTAGGGACCTAACCCCTCATGTAGGTATAATAATATATTTCCATGTAATAAAGGTCAATATTAATAAGGCCTAGCAATAAGGAAGAATAAGTCCTATGTAAGAAGACCTAATAGAAGCTTCCACTTCTAGAATGATCTTCCTCTAGATGGTTCTTTTGATAGACATATTGAGTATAAATAGGAGTCGAGGGTATGAGAACTTTTCTCTTGAATATTATTGTAATAGAGCTCTGCTCTGTTGGAGGTTTCCCCCTCGAAGAGGAAAGTGAACATTGATCTCAGTAATCAAAGTGCTCTTTCTGGTGTTATTCTGGCATCATTTTGGTATTATTGTGGTGTTTTTCTAGTTATATTGTTGGTCATCTACCATTTCTAGCTATTTGTTTTTGTTCTGCATACTTTTTTATATATGGAATATTACAAGTGGTATAAGAGCACCTTCCTTGACAGAAAATTGTGGGTTAATTTTTTTTTCAGGGAAGAGACGTATTTCGACATATTTAGGCTACAAATATCTTTCGTTACGCGCATAAACCCATGGTCGGGGATTCATACATGCAGGAAATACAAGAGGTACTTAAGCTCACATCGTTTGGCCACCCTTGTAACCCCTATTGGTACCCCTTCGAGTGGTAGCGCATCGGACAAAAACTGTATACAGATCGACCTATATATCCTGAAGCCTTGCATAGATAAACCAATCAGATGCCTGACTTTTATAGTTCCACTGAGAACAACACTCGATAAGACACTCTCTAGTACCAGGGCAGTCAAGTAGTATGGCTAAGGGCATGGTCTAGCCTCCTTACATGGTGCCCTCAGATATTGGGTCGAGTACTACTATTGGACCTCGTACGTATATCAGAGAGCTATAGCACAGGGAAAACCCTTGTCTGTAGAACCCTTGAATACCTAACCCTTGGGAAGGAATAAAAAACAGGACAGACAACATCTATTTTCGTGCAACTATGTCTCCTGCATCCAAGTTGTGAAATTACTACACATTTCTTCCTACTAAACATTTGAGCATTTCATCACTGCAGTATTCTTCAGATCGGAGTCTGGATCCTATTTGCACCATTATTTGATACATATTCCATTGGATTTCCCTCTTCACCCTTATCGCAGTCATACCTATGATTTTTAATAAAATTGTTTATTTTGTGGACCCAACCTCCTTCCAACACCCTTATTTGGTATTTACCCCATTGCATTTAACTCATTGCCCTGATCGTTGTGATACACTTCACCTATAACCCATTTTTTGTGTGGTCCCACCCACCCCTTTTTGTGTTCCCTCGTCATCATGGCCTATACCCGTAGCCAAGACTTGGAAGCTTGCTTCTATACCTTGCACTATAATTTTACAGAAACCCAACAAGAAGTGGGACATATCAATGCCAATATTGTCTCCATCAATAAAAAAATGCATTCATCCATCGTTGCCTCAATAATGGAACTCAAGAAAGACCTCAAACAAAACATGACTACCAATCTTGAATCAATCACTATGATGATCTGCACCAAGATGCATATCCCTGCATATCTTCCCTTATCTGACCCCCCTTTTCATACCGAAGGTGAAACTTCCTCTCATTCCCAGAATTTTCAGCCCCATCACTTTCAACATGACCTATGCCTTCCATGTGTGGATGTGAATAAATTTGATGGCTCAGATCCCACTGGTTGGGTAACTAAAATGGAACATTATTTCTCTTTGTATGGCATTATGGATGAGTTGGCCAAACTCCGGTATGGTGTTCTCAATCTTGATCAAGAACCCTGGCAATGGTGCCAATGGAGAAAAAATGCCCGCCAAGGGTATGTGGCTTGGACACACTTTGTGGTAGATATTTATGAACAATTTGACAATGACACCAACCATTTAGTCCGTTTGACAAAGTTGAAACAATATGGCATAGTGGAAGACTTTATAGCTTCTTTTGAGCCTCTGGATTTTTGTACAAAGGGTATGTCTGATGCTTTTTTCCAAGAATGTTTTATTAGTGGCCTCAAGGATGAGATTTGTGCCCATGTCCTCATGGATTGAACTCAGAATTGGATGGGCACTACTAAAGAACTAAGGAATCACAACAGCTTGTCTCTTCTCAAAACTGAAAACCCTCCTTTATTCCTCACACTAAACTAGTAACTCCCACTCCTCCTTCTACTCCACTAAAGATCCATAAATTTATGAGGGCCAAAATGGCTGAGCACCAACTCAAAGGCCTTTGTTATAACTGTGATGACAAATATTATCCAGGACAGAAGTGTAAGGAACAAAATATTTTATGGCCATCTGGGAGGATATTTTAGACGAGGATGTTGAGGCTCCCCTTGTGTTCGTGTCACCTTAACCCACTGACATAACCCCTCCCTCATACCTTCCTGAAGTAGAATCGATCATTTCCCTAAATGCTCTCACTCACTTATCCGCTCCCCAAACCCTCAAGCTAATTGGTTACATCAATCATAGGAAGGCCATCATTCTTGTTGATAGTGGAAGCACCCATAATTTTATTCATTGCCGCAATTCCCAAGAAACTAGTTACTACATCCAGGAAGTCAATAATTTTCAAATCATGATTGCCAATGGTGGGTCCATGAAATGTGGAGGGTGTTGTGAAAATGTGTGTCTTCAAATTGGTGAATACCACCAAAAATCACATGTGTTTGTTATCGACATGGGTGGTTGTGACATTGTGTTGGGTGCAGAATGGCTAAGGACTTTGGGTCCCATTCTCATGGATTTTAAGGAATTAACCATGCTATTCTCTCAAGAGGGCCAACCATATACATTTCAAGGCATCATTTTCAGTTCCCCGGAGATCATTAGTTCTCATCGCATGGAAAAACTATTCAAAAAAGTTCATTATAGCATTATTGCACAACTCCATGCCATATAAGCAACTGAAACACCCTCTGTGCTGCAGGACCTCCAATCCATCCTCTTTAAACATCAAGTGGTTTTTTCCACTCCCCAAGGACTCCCTCCTTCTCTTGGTGTTCATGATCATTCCATTCCCTTTGTCCCAATAAGCCTTCCTCCCAATATCTATCCCTATTGTCACCCCTTTTCCCAAAAAAATGAAATTGAGAAAAAATTTCAAGAACTGCTCAACGCAGGTGTTATCCACCCTAGACGAGCCCCTACTCTTATCCTATGGTCATGTTCCATAAAAAATAAGGTTCTTGTCACATGTGTCCTGACTTTCGCACCCTCAAAAAACTCACCATTAAAGATAAATTCCCCATCCCTGTCATTGATGACCTCTTGGATGAATTGAGTGGCACCCAATTCTTTACTAAACTTGATCATTGTTTTGGCTACCACCAGATCCGTATGAAAGAGGTAGAAAATCCTAAGGCTACATTTATAAATCATGAAGGCCACTATGAGTTTTTTTTCATCCCTTTGGCTTGTGTAATGCTTCCTCCACTTTCCAAAGCCTCGTGAATCATGTCTTCCATCATTTTCTCCATCATTTTGTCTTAGTTTTCTTTGATGATATCCTCATCTATAGTAAGACATGGAAAACCCATATTGCTCATCTGGATTGAGTTCTCTATCTACTATATCAGCACCAACTTTTCCTCAAACAATCTAAATGTGCTTTTGGCGCCTCAGAAGTCGAGTACCTGGGTCATCTTGTTGGCAAGTCCAACGTCAGGGTGGATCCTAAAAATATTGAAACAATGTAAGATTGGCCTCACCCAAAGACTCTCAAAAGATTGTGTGTATTTTTGGGTTTAACAGGATATTATTGCAAGTTTGTTAAGAATTATGGAAACATTGTGGAACCTATCACTTCACTCTTTGAAAATAATTCTTTAACTTTGACTCCAACAGTTGCTTAGGCTTTTTAAGCCTTGAAGATGGCCATGTGCACCACTCTAGTCCTGGCCCTTCCTGACTTCATAAAGACCTTTGTCCTCGAATGTGATGCTTCTGGGAAAGGAATTTCCATTTTCCTTATGCAAGAGGTTTGGCCTTTGGCCTTTACCACCAAACAACTATCCGAGCGAAATTTTTGCAAATCAATCTATGAAAAGGAAATGTTGGCTATTTTTCATGTCGTGGATCTTTGGTGCCCTTATCTGTTGGGGCAATGCTTCCAAATTAAGACAGATCATCAAAGCCTCAAGTATTTTATGGAACAACTTCTTTCCTCCCCGGAACAACACAAATGGGCGATTAATCGCTTTGGATATGATTATGAGAGCATTTTCAAAAAAGGGAAAGACAATGTGGTTGTTGATGCACTTTCTAGAAAATATGAAGATGAAGGGTCCCTTTTTTCTCTCTCCTTCATTGTACTAGATTGGATCCTAGAGTTTTTCTAGGAATGTCTACACAATCCCAAAAGTTTGCATCTAATACAACAATTGCAGTCCAATTCTCCAGTTTCCCCAGGGTACTCTTGGTTCAATGATGAGCTTCGATACAAAGGTCATTTGTATTTAAGTAAATAGTCAAAACTTAAATCCATGGTACTTTATGAGCTTCATGCTACACCCACACCTGGGCACACCGGTTTACCAAAACCTATGACTGGGTCAAACATTTTTTTTTGGGGATGGTATAAAAGAGGACGTTCGCAATTTTGTGACAAAATGTGATGTGTGTCAACACAACAAGGGTGAAATAGTCAAATCTCCTGGAACACTACAACTGCTTCCGATTCCACCTTCCATTTGGTGGAATATCTTTATGGATGTTATTGTAGGATTACCAAAATCAGGAAATAAATCAGTCATCATGGTGACAGTTTATCATCTTTCCAAGTATGCTCATTTATGTGTTCTTCAACACCCATTTGCAACATGCACTATGGCTCAACGTTTCATGGATCAAGTCTTCAAGCTTCATGGTATGTCACATTTTGTTTTATTTTTATCATGACCCAACTTTCACCAGCAATTTTTGGCAAGAACTGTTTAAGCTACAAGGCAACCAATTGCATCTCATCACAACTTATCATCCCCAGACTCATGGTCAAACTAGAATTGTCAACAAGTGTTTGGAAACATATTTTAGGTTTTTTGCATCGGAAAGGAAAAATTAGTGGGCTCAATGGTTACCACTAGTTGAATGGTGGTACAACACTTTATACCATACAACTACCTGCATGACTCCTTTTGAAGCGGTATATGGACAAAATCCACCTTCATTTCTCTGATATTTCCCATGTGTCTCGAAGGTCTATGTGGTTGACCAAACGCTTACAGTACGAGAGGATATTCTTCGTACCCTCAAAGAGAATTTGGTCATGGCCCATAATTGCATGAAGCAACAAGTAGAGAGACGTCAATTTGCAGAAGGGGATCAGGTGTTTCTTCTACTGCAACCTTACAAGAAAAATTCCCTCAAGGCTGACCATTGTCAGAAACTAGCGCCCAATTTTTATTGTCCTTATACCATTCTCAAGCATGTGGGATAGGTGTCCTTTCAGTTATCTTTTCCAAGTCATTCTAAGCTCCATCCTATTTTTCATGTTTCCTGCTTAAAGAAGGTGACTGGAACTAAGTGCCAAACTCAAGCCAACATTCCCGAGTTGGATGAAGAAGGCTCCATTTGGATACAACCACACGTAGTTTTTGACCAACGTGAGCATCGTATGCATCAGAGAACCATCAAGGAAGTGTTATTCTAGTGTAAAGATACAACTCCACTAGATTCCACTTGGGAACTGATGCAGGAGAATCGCCAGCACATCAAGCGAGCTAGAGCGGAAACGGAAGACAACTGGACAAGCCATCACGAATTTTTGAAAACACTTTGGATTGATGCGCCGAAAAATTTAAAGGTGTTAATTAAATGAGGCGCACTTGTACATTGTAAATGGACCTTGAGCGGATTGCTCTCGTCCTTAGGTAGATGAGGCATTTAAGATAGTTAATGTAAAGTAGATAGAATATTTAATTCTAGATTTGATAGCTTTAGAGCGCAAGAGGGAAATGGGATATAGACACCCTCATTGTGCATTTGTATTATCATGCAGGAGGAGCAAGAAGAAAGTTGTGAAGAGAAAACCCATGTACTGATATTTGAATTAATAGAAAGAGATTTGATTCAAATTCATGGTTTTGTGTCTGATTCTCTGTGTATTGATGTCATGCTCATGGATGTTTGCTTCCTGTTATACATTTTCTTTTATATGTTGTGTATGTGATTTCATGGTTGAGTTGAAGTCTGAGAGGAAATGAGGATGAGTTTCAATTGTTTCTCTGTTTGAGAAAGAATTCCGGCAAGGAGTGCAGTTGAAGTCGTCTGCAAGAAGTGTGTTGACAGAAGGCTCAAATAGTTAACTTTTGTTCTCATTCGCCCAAAGGTGAAAGTGGGTTACAGGAGCCGTGCAAGGAGTGCGCAGGCCAAGCTAAGACTCAGAGTTGTGATTCTGAGCAAGGCTATTGAAGGTTGCTGCTGCAGGTGTGCGCAGAGTCGAGTGACTTCAACACTTCGACGTTGTTGAAGATTTTCCGCAAGGAGTGCGTGCAAGAGTTTCTTTCTGAGGGTTTGAAAGTTGTGGAAAGCTCAGGAGGGATAAGTATTCAAATTGGTTGAAGGATAGCTCAAACAAGTTGTGGCCTAAGGTTGGCAAGAAGCATCGTAAGTTACGCACAGGGGAACGAGTTCCGTGGAGGAACACTCAGTTATTTCATAGATTTCCCAAAGGAAGGAAGAACAGTCGAAATTATCCAAGGCAAATTCACGACATCCTATGATTCATCAGATCTCACAAAAGAGCGGGGAAGATATAGTGAAGGTATCAAGAGGTTATAAGCTTAGGAGGGGCAGAGTCATTGATCCAAACCAGTCAGGGCTGTTGGATCAATCGCGAGATCATCTATCGGGGTTTCGCAAGAAAAGAGATGAAGATATGGCCACAGGAATTGCGATATTGCGATACGCGATATCCCAACGACTGCATAGGAAGTGTGGTCCACAGTGAGTTGGATAAGTGGGATACAGGTGGCACGAAGTCATCGGGATCTCACCGCGAGAAGTTCCAAAATATTGGTGTTAGGATTCGTTCTCCCACGATGTCCGAAGTCCCGACGAGATAAGGGACCATTGAAAAGTCAACTCGTGAGCGTATCGGAGTTTTGACACATCGGGACTCGAGAGTTGGAGAACTGAGTGTTTGGTGTCGTAAGTGGTGAAATCGTGATAGCACAGAAGTTTCGACAGAGTAAAGAGAAAAGTCAGTGATTGACTGGCCATCGGGTGTCGAGGATTCGAGAACCCAGTGATCGACAGTGAACTTGCGAAGCCACGAGTTCCGATCCTTCGATAAGTAAATAAAAGGGGATCTCACGGAGATAATATGTGGGTGAAGATTTCCCAATAGGGAATAGAAGGACCAGTTAGTGTTCTTCGAGCTGAGGAAAGAGAAGATCCTGAGAGAGTGGACGTGCCTGCGGGTGAGGATGCGTTAGGTTTGGTATCAGAGCGGGAATATTTATTTTCTTTCTGTAGCAAAAAAGGGAATTCGCCATGCCGCCGAGGAGAGAAAGGCAGTCACCTGATCTAGAAGATAGGGAGGTGAGGAGAAGAGGCAGGCAGGTAGTCAATCCAGAAATGGAGAGACAGATGAGAGATCTCCGAGCAAGACTTGAAGACATGGAAACAACTCAAAGACGCACAGTTAGTGTAGGGGATTTCATCGATTCAGAGGATGAGGTTGAGGCCAAACGAGAGAAGGAAGTTGCAACCGAAGATGCATCAACCGAACGTCTAATTAAAGCTATTTCCAGGATGGGTGCAAAAGCGAAAATGGACATTCCAGTCTATGAGGGAAATCTGGATTCAGAGGAGCTACTAGATTGGATTAGAGCTCTTGACACCTACTTCGATTATGAGGACGTCGAAGAGGATAAGAAAGTCAAGCACGTTGTCACACGCTTGAAGGGACATGCAGCATTGTGGTGGGACGAACTACAAGCTGACGGACGCTGCAAAGGCAAGCAGAAGATCAAGAGTTGGGATCGAATGATCGCGAAGATGAAGGCAAAATTCATCCCGAGAGACTATCAAATTACTTTGTTTAGGCAGATGCAGAACCTGAGACAGAAGTTGATGTCAGTGAAAGAATACACTGAGGAATTCTATCGACTGAACATCAGAGCAGGTCATCGGGAGAGCGATGATGAGAAAGTTGCTAGATATCTGAATGGTCTGAGATATGACATTCAGGATGAATTAAGCATGGTTACCATCAGAACGGTAGAGGATGCTTATTAGATGGCTCTGAAATCAGAAGAGAAGCTGAGTTGTAAGCAAGGTCAGCGATGCCGAGGGAGGAGTCAGCCCAGAGGCAAGGAAGTTGCCCAGGATAAATTCCAGAAGCCCAGAGAGGAATGGAAGAAACCTCAGGGTAATATTGAAAGAGGTGGAACCTCACAACGAGGACAACAATATGCTGAACAGAAAGGGAAACATACAGAGCAGAGTGGAGGATATGCTGATGCAAATACTTTTCCTCGTACTAGAGGTAGAGGTAGAGGAAGAGGTGGAGTAATTACATGCTTCACATGCGGAAAGAATGGGCACAAGTCTTACGAGTGTCCAGAGAAAAAGAAGGACATTGGAGAAGCTCACATCACTGAAGCGCAGAGGCAGGATGTTGAGGCAGAAGACGCAGAAGGAGGAAGATCATTGATGATGCGTAAAGTCCTTTTGACACCCGAGAAGGAGGCACAAAGCTCAGTCCAAAGGACCAGACTTTTCAGAACAGCTTGTAAGACCAAGGACAGGGTGTGCAAGGTCATTTTTGACAGTGGTATCACGGATAATATCGTATCTACAAAGATGGTAGAGAAGTTGGAGTTGGAGACAACTGATCATCTGAGCCCATCTAGAGTTTTGTGGCTACAAAAAGGACACCAGGTAACTGTTACTAAACAATGTTTAGTTGAATTCAAGATAGGTGGATATAATGATAATATCTTATGTGATGTTATTCCCATGGATGTATGTCATTTATTGTTGGGTAGACCATGGAAATATGACAGAAATGTGATTCATGACTGGAGAATGAACACATATACTCTAGAGAAGAATGGGAGGACACATATGTTGCTTCCAATTAAAGATAAAGAGGTAAAACTAGAAGTGAGAAATACAGTACTTCTCATGAGTGGGAAGGAACTTCTTACAGAGGTGAAGAAGAAAGAAGATCCACAATTCTTTGTTTTCAGAAAGCCGAGGACTGTTCTGACTAGTACAAGAGTGGATGATTTACCAGATGAGGTTCAGGAACTGCTGGAAGAGTTCACTGACATCATAGTGGACGAATTACCTTGTTTGTTGCCAACGATGAGGAGTGTGAGTCATCATATAGACCTCATACCAGGAGCCAGTTTTCCGAATAAAGCCGCGTACAGGTTGACGCTGTAGGACAATGAAGAGGTCAAGAAGCACGTCCAGGATTTCATGGACAAAGGATTGTTCAGGGAGAGCTTGAGTCCATGTGGCGTTCCAACGGTACTCAGTCCAAAGAAGGATGGAGGTTGGAGGATGTGTACCGACTCAAGGGCGATCAACAAAATAACCATCAGGTACAGATTCCCATTACCAAGAATGGATGATCTGATGGATTGCCTGAGCAGGGCAAAGTATTTTTCAAAGATTGATTTGAAAAGAGGATACCACCAGATTCGCATGAGGGAAGGCGATGAGTGGAAGACATCCTTCAAGAAAAATGAAGGATTGTACGAATGGCTAGTCATGTCGTTTGGCTTGATGAATGCGCCAAGTACCTTTATGAGGTTAATGAATGAAGTCCCGAGGGAGTTCATCGGGAAGTTCGTCATTGTGTACCTGGATGACATACTGATTTACAACAAATCAGAGGCTGAACACTTGAAGCATTTGGATATAGTGATGAAGAAGCTACAGCAGGAAAATTTGTTGATAAATATGAAGAAGTCCTCATTTATGAAGACAGAGCTCATTTGCTTGGGTTTTGTTATATCTACGAATGAGTTGAGGATGGATCCAGATAAGGTAGAAGTGATCAAGAATTGGCCATCACCGAGAAATGTGTTCGAGGTGAGAAGTTTTCATGGTCTAGCTAGTTTCTACCAGAAGTTCATCAAGAATTTCAGTGGGATTAGCGCAGCAATGATGGATATAGTGAAGAAGCGGCATAAATCTTTTCACTAGACAACTGAGGCTGAAAAGAGCTTCAATCTTTTGAAGTGGAAGATCATGGAACAACCGGTTTTGGTGTTGCCGGATTTTCTAAAAACATTTCAGGTAAAATGTGATGCAAGTGGGTATGCCATAGGAGTGGTCTTGAGTCAGGAAGATAGGCCAGTTGCATATTTCAGTGAGAAGATGGATGAGGTGAAACTGAAATACTCCACGTATGATAAATAATTTTATGCTATCATCCAGAAACTGAAGAAATGGAGGCATTACTTGATCCCAAAGGAATTTTTTTTGTATAGTGATAATCATGCATTACAGTTTGTGACTCAACAGGAGAAGTTGAATCAGAAACATGCAAAATGGGTAGAGTATATGAAAAATTTTACATTTGTAATTAAACATATTTCGGGTACTTCTAACAAAGTGGCTGATGCTTTGAGCAGGAAGTGTTTGTTGTTACAGGAGTTCCAAATCAAAACATTAGGTTTTGAAAATCTCAGGGACATGTACGTAGGGGATGCAGATTTTGTAGAAGCGTATGAAGCAGCTGAGAATCCATTTCTCCGAGATAGGAGTCCTTGGATAGAATACATAATCCAGGAAGGATTGTTGTTCAGAGGCAATCAACTGTGTATTCCGAAATTCTCCATGAGGGAGAACTTTTTAAAGGAGAAACACAGTGGTGGATTAGCATGACATTTTGGCCATGAAAAAACATTCGCAAGGCTGAATGAGTCATATTTTTGGTCGGGGATGCAAGCATATGTCAAGAGTTTCGTTGACAGATGTATATTTTTCCATCATTCGAAAGGGAGAAAGAAGAATGCAGGTTTTTATCAGCCATTGCCCATACCAGAGAGGCCATGGGTAGATTCCAAGAGGTGTAGATTCCATATTTGTGGTAGTGGACAGGTTTTCTAAAATGGCACACTTCATTCCATGCCAGAAGACCAGCGATGCAACTCACATCGCAAATTTATTTTTCAAAGAGATCATTCGACTTCATGGATTGCCGAAAAGCATAGTTTCAATTCATAGGGCATTTTTGGAGGACCTTGTGGAAGAAGATGGGAACTAATTTGATGTTTAGTTCTGCATATCATCCTCAGATGGATGGACAGACATAGGTGGTGAACAGGAGTCTAGGAGACTTATTGAGAAGTTTAGTAACAGAGCACCACAGCAATTGGGATAGCATATTGCCACAGGCAGAGTTTTCATACAATGACTTAGTGAATAGAAGCACAGGGAAGAGTCCATTTCAGATCATGTATGGAATGCAACCGAGGGGAGTTTTTGAATTGCAAGATTCAGAACAGACTGCTACTAGCAGCGCTAGTGCAGAAGAATTCGTTGAGGCGATGAAAGAACTTCACCGCCAGGTGCAGCAACAACTGCAAGATTCAAGTCAGGAGTACAAACGCAGAGAAGATCAGCATCGGAGACAACTTCAGTTCGAAGTTGGTGACTTGATTCTGGCACACTTGAGAAAAGAAAGGTTCCCAAGGGGAACATACAATAAATTAAAGATGAAGAAAATCAGGCCATGCAAGGTCTTAAGAAAATTCGGAGAAAATGCCTATGAGATCGAGTTGTCGGATGGCATCGGAATATCTCTGATATTCAATATCGCAAATTTATACCCGTACAAGGCTGGAGAAGCAGAGAATGGAACTGAGGAGCCAGTGATCCAATGGGTGAAACAATTTCCAGTAGTAGAGAAGCCGCAGATGGAATCCATACTAGACAAGAGAGTGGGTAAGAAGACTCGAAGGAAGGAATACTTCGAGTATTTGGTGAAATGGAAAGACCATCTAGTTGAAGACGCCAGCTGGGAAACTGAAGTAGTGATCCAAAAGCATGGACAAACCGTGCAGGAGCTCATGGATAGGATCCCATGAAAGTTTTTAAGCCGAGGAGTATGATGCAGGAGCATCGTCAGCACATCAAGCGAGCCAGAGCGGAAGCGGAAGACAACTGGACAAGCCAACACGAATTTTTGAAAACACTTTGGATTGATGCGCCAAAAACTTTAAAGGTGTTAATTAAATGAGGTGCACTTATACATTTTAAATGGACCTTGAGCGGATTGCTCTCGTCCTTACGTAGATGAGGCATTTAAGATAGTTAATGTAAAGTAGATAGAATATTTAATTCTAGATTTGATAGCTTTAGAGCGCAAGAGGGAAACGGGATATAGAAACCCTCATTGTGCATTTGTATTATCATCCAGGAGGAGCAAGAAGAAAGTTGTGAAGAGAACACCCATGTACTGATATTTGAATTAATAGAAAGAGCTTTGATTCAAATTCATGGTTTTGTGTCTGATTCTCTGTGTATTGATGTTATGCTCATGGATGTTTGCTTCCTGTTATACATTTTATTTTATATGTTGTGTATGTGATTTCATGGTTGAGTTGAAGTCTGAGAGGAAGTGAGGATGAGTTTCAATTGTTTCTCTGTTTGAGCAAGAATTCCTGCAAGGAGTGCAGTTGAAGTCGTCCGCAATGAGTGCGTTGACAGAAGGCTCAAATAGTTAACTTTTGTTCTCATTCGCCCAAAGGTGAAAGTGGGTTACAAGAGCTATGCAAGGAGTGCGCAGGCCAAGATAAGACTCAGAGTTGTGATTCTGAACAAGGGTATTGAAGGCTGTTGCTGCAGGTGTGTGCAGAGTTGAGTGACTTCAACACTTCGACGTTGTTGAAGATTTGTCGCAAGGAGTGCGTGAAAGAGTTTCTTTCTGAGGGTTTGAAAGTCGTGGAAAGCTCAGGAGGGATAAGTATTCAAATTGGTTGAAGGATAGCTCAGACAAGTTGTGGCCTAAGGTTGGCAAGAAGCATCGTAAGTTACGCGCAGGGAAACGAGTTCCGTGGAGGAACACTCAGCTATTTCGTAGATTTCCCAAAGGAAGGAAGAACGGTCAGAATTCTTCGAGGAGAATTCGCGACATCCTATGAGTCGTCAGATATCACAGAAGAGGAGGGAAGATACAGCGAAGGTATCAAGAGGTTCTAAGCTCAGGAGGGGCAGAGCCATTGATCCAAACCAGTCAGGGTTGTTGGATCAATCGCGAGATCGTCTATCGGGGTTTCACAAGAAAAGAGATGAAGATCTGGCCACAGGAATCGCGATATTGCGATACGCGATATCCCGACAACTGCATAGGCAGTGTGGGCCACAATGAGTTGTAGAAGTGGGATACAGGTGGCACGAAGTCATCGGGATCTCGCCGCGAGAAGTTCCAAAATATTGGCATTAGGATTCGCACTACCACGAAGTCCAAAGTCCCAATGAGATAAGGGACCATTGAAAAGTCAACTCGCGAGCGTATCGGAGTTTCGACACATCGGGACTCAGAAGTTGGAGAAATGAGTGTTTGGTGTCGCAAGTGGCGAAATCATGATAGCACAGAAGTTCCGACAGGGTAAAGAGAAAAGTCAGCGATTGACTGGCCTTTGGGTCTCGAGGATTCGAGAACCCAGTGATCGAAAGTGAACTTGCGAAGCCACGAGTTCCAATCCTCCAATAAGTAAAGAAAAGGGGATCGCATGGAGATAATCTGTGGGTGAATATTTACCAATAGGGAATAGAAGGACCAGTTAGTGTTCTTCGGGCCGAGGAAAGAGAATATCCTGAGAGAGCGGACATGCCTGCGGGTGAGGCTGCGTCAAGAACCATCTACCATTCTACAACAATTTCCTCATCTCAAGCCTTAAGGACAAGGTTGTGTATAAGGGGGAGGACATGTTAGGGACCTAACCCCTCACATAGGTAGAATAATATATTTCCATGTAATAAAGGTCAAAATTAATAAGGCCTAGCAATAAGGAAGAATAACTCCAATGTAAGAAGACCTAATAGAAGCTTCTGCTTCTAGAAGGATCTTCCTCTAGATGATTCTTTTGATAGACATATTGAGTATAAATAGGAGTCGAGGGTATGAGAACTTTTGTCTCAGATATTATTGTAATAGATCTCTGCTATGCTGGAGGTTTCCCCCTCGAAGAGGCAAGTGGACATTTCTCTCAGTAATCAAAGTGCTCTTTTCGGTGTTATTCTGGTATAATTTTGGTATTTTTGTGGTGTTGTTATGGTTATATTATTGTTCATCTACCATTTCTATCTATTTATTTATGTTCTGCATACTTTTTAATATATGGAATATTACATACTTGTCCCAATATCTCAGGGCACCAACTAAGGAGGATAGACCATGCCCTTAGCCATACTACCTGACTACCCATGTACTAGAGAGTATCTTCCCGAGTGTTGTTCTCGGTGGAACTATAGAAGTCAGGTGGTTGATCGATTTATCTATGGAGGGATTCAAGAGATCTAGGTTGATCCATATACAGGTGATGTCTAATGCACCACCACTTGAAAGGGAACCAACATGGGTTACACGGGTGGCCAATAGATGTGTGCTTAAGTACCACTTGTATTTTCTGCATTTATGAATCCCCAAATGCGGTTTTATGCGCATAACGATAGATATTTGTATCTTTAAGATGCCTGAATACATCTCTACCTTGAAGAAAAAAATAATAACCCACAATTTTATTTTGAGGAAGGTACTATTATACCACTTGTAATATTCCAGATATAAAATAGTATGCAAAACAAAAAAAATTATCTAGAAATGGCATACAAACAATGATATAACCAGAACAACACCACAATAATACCGGAATAATACCAGAATAACACCGGAAATAACACTTTGATTACTAAGAGCAATGTCCACTTGCCTCTTCGAGGGGGAAACCTCTAATAGAGCAGAGCTCTATTACAATAATATCCAAGACAAAACTTCTCATACCCTATACTCATATTTATAATAAATATGTCTATCCAAAAGAACAATCTATAGGAAGATCCTTCTAAAAGAGGAAGCTTCTATTAGGTCTTCTTACATTTGAATTATTCTTTCTTATTGCTAGACCTTATTAATATTGACCTTTATTACATGGAAATATATTATTCTACCTGCGTGAGGGGTTAGGTCCCTAACATGTTTAGAAAATTATTTATCTTGGACATATCCTTTGATTTTTCTCCATGATACCTTCCTCTCATAAAGTTATTTTTATTTCTTAATCTTATCCCACCATACAACTTCCTTTCCTTGCAAGTGGTAGGTTGCAATTCTTGTTTCTACCCTAGAGGGTTAATCATGCAACTACAAATATTTATTTATTTCTAAAAGCAAGGTCTTGGCCTCTTTTCCCTTTCCATGCTCACCATTGAAAGTTGGTGTCTTTATTCTCCTAATTTCACCTTGCAATATGTTTTCCTCAGACTTTATCCTTTGCCTCTCGATAGGAGACACACTTGGGATGTTCCCTGGCCCTAAAATTACATGAGCTCTCCTAGTGGATTTCCCTAGGGAATGATGGTGCCTTATCATACTCCTTTCCTTCTTTTCATTCCCATGCTCATCCCTTCTACTATGGGATCTAGATGTTATCACTTGTCTAGCACTAGCTTCTTGCTTTGTTCCAGAGTATTTATTGGATTTCCTTTGTAGCATGTTCAAGCTTTGTAGTATCTCTTCCCGAGATTTCATAATATTTTCATTATCATCCCCACAAATCTGCATTTATCTCCTCAATATTATCATATTTATAGGATCATGCATGTCTCTTCTTTTGTTAAACTATGTCTCGACATTTCCCATGCTAACATGCATCCCTCTAAATTCCTTTTCATGACTGTAAGACCCCTGGGCATGTTCCATGGTTGTGGTTCTCATACAAGAACCAAAATGCATTCCTTTACCTCTAAATTATGCAATAAAATGTGCATGCAAACAATTTTCAATTAGACAAAAATATATACACACGGTTCTAGAAAAGAATGCATAACATTTTCTGATTTTTAATGCCACTAATCATCTTCTTTTGTGTATGCTGTAAATTAAACTGCCCAGATCAATTTTTTGGGCTGATAGATGGACTCTACTCTACAATATATTTATAACTTATACTTTCTTTCTCAATTTTGAGCTCCAAGAAGAAAGTTATAGTCATCCGAATTTTGCCAATTTACCCTTTTTATACACTTTTCATTTTGGTGCAATTAATCCAAGACACCAACTTTTGTCACTTGTAGAAGTAAATATGTCAGGAACCAAGGAAAAATTTGTATGAGCCATAGATAATAATAATGAAAAAAAATTCATAAAAACTCTCATATTGTCAATTTTATGCTCCAATAAAAAATATAGCAATCTGGAAATGGCAACTTTGTCCCTTTTCACCCGTTTTTCCATACTTGGAATTTTTAGCCAAACTAGCTATCTCCCAAATGGTGCACTTCTGGAAAAACTTCAGTAAACCAAAGTTGTCTATATAAATGAGTATACAAAATTTTGAGTAAATAAATTTTTCCATATTTTCCATCTGGAGACCCTTTTCCTCTAAAAATCCCAAAACTCCCATAAAAGTGGCCCCGAATAGTGGAATTTTCCCTATTTTGGTGCCTCCACTCCAAAATAATTAGAATTTGGCCAATCCATTCAAACAATATTTTCATGTATTCTTTTCTGACACTCTGTACAAGTTTCAACAATAATTGTTCTCCTGCCACTAAGCTTGGCTCTAAGCTTCAAAATGGGTAATTTTCATTTTCTATAAAATCAAAGAATAATTGGCTAGTATCTCTCTCTATCACTTTTGTGTCCCTTGATACTGCCTAAAAACCCAAAAAAAAATATTTGTTTATTAGTTATTATGCTCATGTTATGGCCAAAATAAAATTTTGGTTAGAGTATTGTTTTTAGATTATAGGATCATTTTTCCTATGTGGCATATTTGATGACATGGTTGTTGATGTGTAATTATGGATACACATGGAACCCTGAGATGATTCCATGTTACCCTCTATGCTACCCTTTCCTTTCATCATTATCCTTCACCTCCCTCCTCTCTCTCTCCTCTTTCCTTACGTAGACCTTAAGAAAATACTAAAATATTTTTATTTTCGGGCCCCACCCATATTGGATACCCAACTGGTACACATATGACCAAATATGAGACAAGGGTCCCACCTCATCTATTATACCTCCACATGACATCCTATCATTGGTTGCGGGGATGGGCGGTTCCCATCCTGCACCCTTACCTCGACACATAAACTTTCATCCCCTTATCCAATGGTGGAGATGATCAGGAGACTAACGAACCAACTTGATTTCACATCACTAAAATGTTTGAGGGTTAAAACCTCCTCTACGATGTGACACACAAACTTTCATGCTCTCTATATCTAATGACAGAGATCATGAGAGATCAACAACAGGGAGGCCATGTTGCATCACCAACATGAGCAATGTTTAACAAAACCTTTGTGATGAAAAACTATAAAAGTGCCATGATATGTGGTGCATTTGTACTAGTGTCGCATCACTAAAGACCCTCTGGAAAACCACTTGTGAGCTATGTGATATTTCCTTGTGAGAGATGTGATATTGCTTATGGTATCAGTTCACTGCCCTACTCACGTGGCTCCCACATCACTTGTTAGGCCTACCACTAAACACTACATAACCTGCCACTGTAACACCCACTACCACCATGGAATTCCATGTCACCACTTCCACGTCACCCGCTACATGGCCTCCACATCATGCTAACATCATGGTATGGAGAAATTCCCAATTTTTCCAAAATTTTGAAATTTCCTTTTCTTTTAAATTTCATAATTTCAATTTTTTTCACCATAGTTGCCTTGAAAATATTAAATTAATCTTTATAATGGGCAATTTAGGCCTTGTGCATCCCGATTCAACCTCTGCACCCGAACTTCGACATTCTTGTGTCAATTTCTCAACAAATTTCACTTCAGAAATTGGGGCTTTTGCCCAATTTTACCCAATTTCTACATGGTTGTGTTGCAATTTATAACATTGGACCAACTCCAGGCCCAAAAATGTACATTTATAGATAAAAATTAGGTATTCTAACCCTTGAACTCAAATTTCACCAAAATTACAGGCAATTTATTCAAACCTTTTCCTAGAAAAATCTAACAATCACATCGTAGACATCCTCTGCACTTTTAATCTAAAATTTCATCTTCTGCATGATGAGTCTAGACCATGTAGGCTCGGTGATGAAATGTAGCTATGATACCTATCTGTAACATTCCCATCTTAACCAAGGAATATTACTTGACGAAAATACATATAAATTCATTTTTTTTTCTTGCCAGTTCATTTCTTGTAGCTTACCAGCTACAATTAAACACATACTTAATTATATTCTAATACCCATAATTAAATGCATATACAAGATTCTAAATGAACATGAATGTGACTAATAAATCATCTACAATAACACATAAAACCATTCTCATACATAGGATAAATTGCACAGTCATAAGACTCATAAGAAAACTCAAAAATTGGATAAACAATTATCTTTCAAAATTCTTGTGCAACTAGCTTCTTCGGAAGGATGTTCCATCCAACCATAAACCTTTAGTTCCAAATCTCAACAACAATTCACTGCCGATTTGGGGCTAGGAATCCACAAGATAAGGGTGCCTCTCATAGTTCACTTACAACTAAATATCCCACAACCCATCGGTATTTTCCTACATCTATCCTAAAATCCTCCAGCTCTCATCCTCTTGACCTTCCCATCCCAAGGAATGTACCCCTTCACTTCTCTTAGTCCATTGGGAATCCCATTCATTTATCAGAGTCTCTTTGGCACATGTAATTAGGGATCTCTATGTTGGTAATTCAAGGGAACTCACCACCAGGAAAACAACAACAAACACTTGTTGTTACAATGCAACTCACACAATAGTTCTCTCTTTAGACCTGACAACCTGGCTCTTCAATATTCAGCTCCATAACAATCCAAAAATTCTCCAACATGCTCCTAAATTTTCCCAGCATTATTGATCTAGCTTTAGTTCCCTTCTCCCCTGCTCTCTCCTTGTTGTTCATGTAAAAAACTAGTAAAGCTGCTTATTCTCTCCCATACAAATTTCCTCTATTTTCCAAAGACAATTGACAACCAACTCTTCCCAATGTTGATTGTACATCAGCCCCATGCTTCCAATAACTATGGGATGTGACTCTCACACCCACCTTCTTATATGATTTCAATGATTGGGCTCTCATACACTCAAACATCAAATAGAAGGTATCCCCAATGATAAAAAAATTCAGGGAAATGGGATGAAGTATTACCCATAATTAATTTTCCCCTTGGACCCCTCTTAGACACTCTTCTCTTATGGAAAAATCATCCTCCGTATCTATCCATATCCCCCAACAGCTTGTGTCACAGTATATTTATTAAAATTCAGAAAATACATTTCAAATATTACATCACTTGGCCATAACCACATTCATATCTACATTATGCATTAATGAAATCAGGGATTATAGTGGGGATGTTACATAAACAAGGGACTTCTATCCCACTTGCTTCACCAACAAAGATACTCAGTGGGATTAAATTGTGGTCTATATTCTCAGTTTAATGTAGAGATCTATGTTTTCAAATGGTTACAAGGCTTCTAAACTTAGTGTAAAATTGAAGACCAAAACTACTAGCTGGACTCTACAATTACTAAATCACTGAGAATGGTGTCTTCATATTTGGTTTTAGGATTTAAGTATTAGTTTTCTCTGTCTTCAGTTCAACTCCTTTTCACATTGATATCTAACTAAAACTAGCTATATCAAGATGATGAAGGTTAAGACATTGTCACAGTTTTGTGTGTATTGAATTTTGATTATAGTATCTTGTCTGGTGAATTGAAGAGTCTCCAAAAATTCCAATTCTTTGAGCAAGACCACCTAGCCATTGTTGTTATCTATTCCATTATTATCAATAGTCTAGCAACAAAGTGATCAACTACTTCATCCTTAATCGAAAGAAACAATAAGAACAATGTAGTGTTCTAGCAAGGAGGAAGAATGGGCTTTAGCTTAGACTTCAAGTCAAGTTTTAATACGTACAATACTCCTCTCGATATATAAATATCTATTCTCATGTAAAGGAAGTTCCAGGGATGAATATCTAATCAATGAATGGCATATGGTTCACAATTCCTTCACAATGGAATGGTGTGTCCCAATCAACACCCAACTTTCCAAAATTTATTGTATATATAACCAATCAAACTTATACTTCATTAATTAACCATAATTGAGATGGAAATTAACTAGAGAATATATGAAATGAAAATTAATTGTTACATATATGAGAGTTCCACTCTTTAAACATATGAGAGAGAGCGAGAGTTGTTAATTAAAAAATATATGAGGGATGACTTCATGAAAATGTGGCAATAATAGAATAACCACCCGATCAAATTAATCCAATAGATTCCAAAATTGATGGGAGAAAGAGACATTAGGAAAATGGTTTTCCATTTCATTTAGACTAGTCATTGGATGGAAAAGATACCCATCCATTTCATTTCCCAATGCATATTCCACACCCAATAACTCTCACATTTCCAACCTTCAAATTATGTAACCCCCATGGAGACAAGGACATTCTTCTAGGCTACATATGACCTATATGGATTGTGCATGGCCTCCAGGCACTGAAAAATTTTGTTACAAGGTCACATACAACCTCCTAGAAGATACCTAGACAATGTGCATCCTTGGGAAAGAACCTCAGGTTTTTTATGGAGTGGATAAGACAACCATTGATGTGTATTCTTTAACATGGCTCAATTTTCTCAACATTTATATGCATAATTAGAATCCAAGATAATTAATTGCAACAACAAGTTTCTAAAGTCCATAGATCTCAGAATTCAACANTATGAGAGTTCCACTCTTTAAACATATGAGAGAGAGCGAGAGTTGTTAATTAAAAAATATATGAGGGATGACTTCATGAAAATGTGGCAATAATAGAATAACCACCCGATCAAATTAATCCAATAGATTCCAAAATTGATGGGAGAAAGAGACATTAGGAAAATGGTTTTCCATTTCATTTAGACTAGTCATTGGATGGAAAAGATACCCATCCATTTCATTTCCCAATGCATATTCCACACCCAATAACTCTCACATTTCCAACCTTCAAATTATGTAACCCCCATGGAGACAAGGACATTCTTCTAGGCTACATATGACCTATATGGATTGTGCATGGCCTCCAGGCACTGAAAAATTTTGTTACAAGGTCACATACAACCTCCTAGAAGATACCTAGACAATGTGCATCCTTGGGAAAGAACCTCAGGTTTTTTATGGAGTGGATAAGACAACCATTGATGTGTATTCTTTAACATGGCTCAATTTTCTCAACATTTATATGCATAATTAGAATCCAAGATAATTAATTGCAACAACAAGTTTCTAAAGTCCATAGATCTCAGAATTCAACAGGAATGGATGGATGCAATTACAAAGTTCTTGTCTATCATAGAGTGTTCATGGAAATGTGTTTCTGACTAATTATAATGTAACATAATGAAATTTCTTCATCACAAGAATCAATTTAATTACTGAAAACATTTTAAACATAGTAACACTAATAACTCAAGCACAACAATTAACATGGCCACAAATAACTTTCATTACACAAAGACACATAATTTCACTTTGAGAAATCCAAAGAAAAAAAACCCTACCATTGAATGGTTTTTTGGTCTTCATTTCAACAATATTTGGTTACAATGAAAGTCTTGTCTCTAGTGCATTATCACTTGATCTAGGAGGATATCGGTGGCCACCCACCTATTCCAACTAGCTCAAAATAGTTTTTTGATAACTTACTATTTTAGAAGTTTTTCATGTCCCAAACTTTTGGGGCCATTTTGAGGGCCTAAAAAATGTTTTTTTCATGATCGGGCACCTCAATGATTGTTGAAGGATCATGTTGATCAAAGTAAATGAATATCCTCATCAATTCATTTCCAACGATCTATCATGCACCCAAAACGGAGGTTGTATGCCAAAGTTACAACCCCGAGAAGTTGATACACCAAACTACCCAAAATAAGGTCCACAAAACTGTTGGATTTTCATCTTCTCGAGTTAGGGTTTTTGATGTCTCATTGTAACAACCATATTCTTTTGAATGAGCATAGTTGTCACATCACTTCATAGAGATAAGTTGCCACCATTCTAGCAAGTCTTTCACTCTATATTTCTACAGTTCTGTACATTTCGCTCATTAATAGAAATTGTGTATTATTGTATATCTGTGTTTATTTTCATATCTCTGATATATCATTGTTATATTATTGAATATATGATATATCTCTGTACATTTTTTTATTATATATCCACTCTCATTTCGTGCAAAAAATAATCTGGATCAGTGGTATCAGAGTAGGCTGCTCTTGATCCTTTTTTATGCATGTCCTCGACAAGGTCTAAGTATAGAAATTTGGGTCTCAAGATTGTCTCTCTTGAGGAAAATCTCTCTCACACGCGCAAGAAACCCTCCATGGAAGAATAAAATAAAGACGACAAAGAAAAATATTCTATTGATATGTTTCTTGAGTAGGCTCTCACGTGACAGAGGGATGAAATGGTGGATATTTTTTCCCATATCCCTCAACGTCTACCAATACCAGTAGGAATGTATTCATCAAGTCGCCACTTTGGAGGCACCTCTCCTTTCAAAGTACAATTTAATTTTGATATTCCCGTATTTGAGGTCATATCCATGCAGATGCCCTAGAAAAATGGTTAAATCTGCTAGAAGGTTATTTCTCTGTTCACAATTTTTTTGACAGTGAAAATATCACCTTCGCACTCTTTAAGGCTCTCCCCCATATTAAACATTGGTGGAAAACTTACTAGGAGAAAATTTCCACATAGGATTCTGGAATATATGGGGTCGATCCCACCTGGGATTGTTTTCTGGATGCGGTCAAGGAACAATATTACCATGTTGGTAACTATGACGACTAGTACATGAGATGGACCACACTGCGAAAATATAAGGGCTAAACAATGTCGTATTTCACAAATAATTTCCATACCTTTCCCACTAAGTTGGGTATAAAATACTCTAAGAAACATCTGGTTCTAAAATACCGTGGGGCTCTGGATAGGTACATCCAAATAGAAATGGATTTCCTGGACATCTCATCACAAGGAGCTTCCTATCGATGTGTTTTCAAAATTGAGCAGAAATTTAGGAACCTTAACGAACGAGTTCGGGTATGCAAATCCGCAGTAACAAAAGTATGGTAAAGATTACCCTAACAACTAGCCTCTAGAAAACTATTCCAAGCCATGGGAAACGAAGGGTCACAAAAAGACGAAGAAGGACACTAGAAAGTGGTGTGATTTCCACAAAATCCATTGGCATAACACTGATGAATGTCACTCAAAACAATCACTGTTGGTCGAGATCAAATAAAAGGATTTGAACCTTGATTCAGAATTAGATTCATAAAATAATGGGAAAAGACAAATCATCGATGTAGACCCCACTACTACTGTTGTGATCACACCAATTCAACCAAAATAACCACCATATCCTGAAGAGGGGGAGTTCCTTTTCAATTCACAGATATGGGTGAAGGGGACCCCTCTACATTTTATTGTTGATAGCAGAAGCCAGAATAACCTCATCTCAACAAAGGTCATCAAATAGTTGGGGTTATCGACAACACCACACCCACAACCATGCAACATCGGGTGATTTCTCCAGGGATGAGATCTTCGTGTCAACGAGCAGTGTCGATTTTCATATGGAATCCATCCCTTCAAGGATGAGGCATTATGTAATTTTTCCCCACTAGATGCTTGTGATGTTATTTTTGGTCAGCCATATATGTCGAAGCGCCATGCTATTTATGAGTCTTGACCTCGTAGTATCATTGTTAATATAGGGAGTCATATATATAGGATACCAGAGGTAGTTTCGACTACTGTCACATCAAAAAGTGTCACAAGGTAATCTATCATACTACAAAATTCAATCTCTTCACAATATGCTCAAAAGGTGAATAGAAGGACATTGCAACCTTGGCCCAAGACCTTACTTTCCAACAACAGATTGCAGAAGATTGCAGAAGATATTGTTTCTTCACCTACAATGATACCTACACATTGCATAGTCAAGCCAAGATACAACAAGTTGGTTGAACATATTCAACCCTGCCAACAACAAGTTCGTTACCGTCTTCAACAATCTAAGCAATGCGACTTCTCTAGCAAGACAAGCAGCTCACCAAGATTCTGATTCAACAAACACTTTCCCTTCTCCCCTAGGAAATCAACACAATGGAGACCATTTCTTCCTAAGGAGGGAGGATTGATCCAAGAGGATCTCGATGGCCACCCACCTATTCCAATTGGATCAAAATTGTTTTTTTGGGAGCTTACTATTTTTAGCAGTTTTTTTGGTCCCAAACTTCTGGGGCTATTTTGAGGGCCTAAACGATGTTTTTTCACGACCGAGAACCCTAATATTAACCTAAGACTCTGATTGATCCTGAGAAATGAATCTCCTCATCAATACATTTCTAGCGAGCTATTTTGCACCCCAAATAGAAATCGCATGCCAAAGTTACACCCTCGAGAAGTTGATACACTAAACTACCCAAAATAGGGTCCACAAAACTATCGGATTTTGTTATGAACGAAATACTCAAAATATCATAAAATGATAGAAGTACACACCATGTACAGAATGTCAACGTGGAGAACAACTCCAATATAGATAAGTTACACAATAAATCCTTAAAGAATAGGGGAACCCCCTCCAAATAACCAAATACCTTTCATACTTCACAATTCACCTCACAATAATGAATACATTATCTCTTATATATAGTTATTCACACTTTCACATGAGGCCCCTTTATCACTAGGATGACCCTATTAAATATGTATTTGCACATTAAAATTTACATTTATGCCCATATATTCCCCCCTTGGGGTCATATCATATACATTTATCCATATATATGCCCCCCTTGGGTCATAACATAGTACCCTCCTTCAAAAAGATTTGTCCTCAAAGATTTTCATTTAAACGCTTCACATGTGATGAAACCAAGTAATATGATTTGTGTATGTTCCTTCTTTATTCATTCCATTGTTGATGATCTATCCATCCAAAATCAATTTTTTCGATCTTAATCCTTGGTTAGGGTTAGGGTCATAAGATATTTTCATCTTTCGAGGTTAGGGTTTTGGATTTTATTTATGTTAAAAAGGCCTTTGGAGACTCATTATAACAACCATCTTATTGTGAATGAACATAGCCGTCACATCTCTTCTCAGAGATAATTTTCCACCATTCTAGTGAGTCTTTCACTCTGTATTTCTACAGTTTTGTACACTTCGCTCATTAATAGAAATTGTGTATTATTGTATATATGTGTTTATGGTTATATCTTTGATATATCTCTATTATATTATTAGATATTTGATAATATCTCTGTACATTTATTTATTATATCAATGCTCTCATTTCGTGGGGAAAATAATATGGATCATCACCTCTTGTCCAACAATAGAAAAATCCTTTTCAGATTCAAGATACAAAAATATATAGGAGATTTGGTGGGTAATGGGAAGGCCAAGTGACCGACACATCATTTCCCATTCCTCTTTCTTTTTCTCTCTTATATTATTTATTTTTTTCATTTTTTTTCACCTCTTTTGTTTTCTTCAGTCTCTAAAATTTGCAATGTTCCTTTTATGTTTTTATCTAACTTTCTCTTGGGTTTTCATCCATTTTTTATCACATGTCCAAATTGAGAGGGGTTTTTGGTCTCTAAAATCTTAGATGAAACCAATTTTGATCAATGTGCCTTTCATTTAATTCTCCTGAACATGGCTCTCAACTTTGACTCTTGGCTATATGTTTGACATTGGATCTAGCTCTAGATGTAGCTTTGGTTGTTGGCTCACTTGTTCCCTCAATGAAAACATCTTATCACTAACTTTCAATTCTAAGCAATATTTAGATCTAAACTATTCATTCAAAATTCATTCCCATCTTTGACATGCAAGTCTCTTACATTCTTAGACTTGGGCATGGTCCATCTTAGAAACCAATAACATCAAAGTCAAATTCTAGTATATTCTTGTCCTAAGAGGTCTTGGTAGATATGCCATCACATAGTAACCCCATTAAAGGAGTTGTGGTCTACCCCGATAGGATCAATTTCATACTAGAATGGAAAAATATATCTGCATCAAACTCTAAAATCTTCAGACTTTGTCGTTCATCAATAAAAATTCCTCCATTTATTTGTTCAATAAGAGACATGTATATATTTTTTCAAGTAGTGTTGAGTGCTTCATTCTTTCACTTTCTATCACCATGGGAAAGAAATCACATGCATTAAATGTAGACTTACATGATCCTACATGCTAGTTGTAGGAGACTTGATCACTGGTAAGTTGGTTCACCTAGTGTTGATTTATTCGTGAACTAGATTACAATGAATGAAACATCATCAAATGCTTGAGATCCTCCTTTTCTCACTTCTACTTCCATCCAACAACTACTTTCTTCATTAGTGAGGTTGACCTCCTATGGTACTAAAAATATGTAGTGACTTTTTGCTTCTTAAGCTACGAAGAGAAGGTGCTATTCAACTCCTTTAGGCTTCACTTTCCATAGTCTTATCTTATTTTTGTTGCTTTTAGGATGAATCTCTGGATGAAGACACCAAAACGTTTCTTTCCAATGTCCACTAAAATTATAGTGGTGGAAAAATTTCTTAGGGCTACTATATATATTGTTGGACATACTCCTTTTCTCCCTATGTCTATGAATTTAATATTGGTTTGGAGAAGTCTTTTTACCATTCCTCCTTTGAAAACAATTTGTCTTGTGGAATGTTTCTTATGTGTCCCAACAATATGACTCAAGATGTCCTTTTTTCTTTCAATTTTTTTTTCTTTAGCATACCAACAAGTGACAGATAAGGAATCCATTGCCTATTGCATACCTCTTTCTCTTTGTCTTCTTGTTTACAATGATCTTCTTGCCACTTCTTCTAGGTGTTGGTGTAGGATAATTTTTTGCAATTTCCTGATCATTTCCCTTTTTCAATCTACCACAAGGAGGATGGAGTGGTGGTGTCCTACCACCTTCATTCACTTCTACTCTTTCTTTTGATGAACATGCAAATTTTTCCATGTCTTTTTCCTTCACAAATGTGATCTCAATGTTCATGGTATTTTACAATTTTCCATCAAAACCTAGGCATTCATGCTTGACCCTCAATTAAGCTATAATGGGGCTTATAATTCCTTGACTTCTCTTTCCTAACCCTTGATGGCCGTATCCCATCTACCTTAACAATTTGAACCAATTCCTTTGGTATAATTTTAAAATCAACCAAAAGGTTATTGAGAAAGGTCTAGAAAAGATGAAGTTGCCATGCTTTACTCCATCGTGGTGCCGGCTTCAATAGTGGAAATGGGAGGTGGATTTTCTTCCCTAGTCTCTTGGACATCAGACTATAGCTTTGCCATATATTTTTCCTTCTCTACCAACTCTATTTGTAGATGATCCATCATTTGAGTGAGTCTGTCCTCCTGCCAATTGTCCATCTAGATGACCTCCTCTCCCAATTGCATAAGCTACACTCTACACTTTCCCCAATATTCCATAAAAATTGTGAGGGAGTCTTGATGTTCATCAAAATAAGATATTTTACAATGGAAATGATGTTGTTGAGGTCTCAAGTTTTTTCTCCATCTCTGTAATCCTTTGGTCATATATCCAAACCTTCTTCTTCAAGTGCTTGTTCTCTTCTTGAAGTTGAACATTGATGGATTACAGGTATTCCAACCTTTCTCTTTTTACTTTACTAGTGTTGAGTTTGATTTCTATTCACATTTATAGTAGTTTTGTCATAGTCAAGGACTCAACTATGTTTATACCTTATGATTCATAAACAAGGGACTTCTATCCCACTCACTTCACTAACATGAATACTTGATGGAATTAAGTTATAGTCTCTACACGCATTCTTATGTAGAGATGTCTGTCTTTAGAATGGATACAAGGCTTCTGAACTCGGTGTGAAATTGAAGACCAAAACCACTAGTTGAACTATAGAATTACTCTATCACTAAGAACTCTATCCTCATATCTAGTTTTAGGACTGTATTTCTTAGTTTCTCTATCTTCGGTGCAACTCATTTTCACATTGATATCCAATCGAAACCATCTCTATCAATATTATTAATGTTGAGACACTGTCATGGTTTTATGTGTATTCAATTTTGATTGTAATGGCTTGTCTAATTAACTAAATACTATCCCTAAAGTCCAATTCTTTGAGCACCACCCAACCAATGGTGCCAGATATCCACTTATTATCAATAATCCAACATCAAACTAATCAACTACTTCATCCTTAAGCTAAACCAACAATAAGACCAATGTAGTGTTCTAGCAAGGAGGAAGAACAAGCTTTAAATTAGGCTTCAAGTAAAGTTTTAATATAGGAAATGCTCCTCTCAATATATAGATATATATTTTCTCACGTTTGGGAAGCGTCGAGGATGAATCTCTGATCAAATGGCATATGGTTCACAATCCCTTCACGATGGAATGGTATGTCCCATTCAACACTCAAATTTCTAAAATTTCCCATGTTTATAACCAATCCAACTTATACTCCATTCGTTGACCATAAACGAGATCGTAATTAGTTATAGCACAGATGAAATGGAAATTATTTGTTACATGTATGAGAAGGCCACTCTTTAAATATGAGAGAGAGAGAGTCATTAATTAAAACATATATGAGATATGACTTCATGAAAAGGTGGCAATAATACAACAAGCACCCAATTTCATTAATCCATGAGACTCCAAAATTGATGGGAGGAAAATCCATTTAAAAAATAGTTTTCCATTTCATTTAGACCAGTATTTATATGGTGAAGATATTAATCATTTAACT
>SNQJ01S0025651.1:65643-80057 GCA_010110895.2 Picea sitchensis
CATGTTGGGTACATGGTTGAGACAAGTAGTTGATGAATTTGCACATACATGAGGTGTATAGTTGATGATGTTTGTACATCTTGATGAGTCATAGTTTATGTGTATTTGATGCATGATTGGTACATATTTGGTGCATGGTTGATGCAGTCGTTGATGGTACAGGTTGAGGTACATGTTGGTGCATGGTGGATGCACTTGTTTATGGTACAGGTTGATTACGACTTGTTTGGAAAGGTTATTGTGACATGGTATTTGTACAACCGTGTTGCATGGTTGATGAATTTTTTTATGATATAGGTTGAGGTACAGGTTGATGTATGGTACATGTTGGCACAGTTTATTGGTACAGGTTGCTACAGGTTGATTGGTACAGGTTTACAGCAGTATATCTCACAATGATAGTGTGACAATGGTTCCATCATTCTACATCTACGTCAGGGCAGTTGGACGGGGCAAGGATAAGTGGTTTTAGAAACCTTATGGTTGTAGTCGGAGAACATAGGTGGTTGTATCCTCCTTCTAGTAGTATCTAGAGAATTGGGTAGTTGGATATTCCCTCAGGTTGTAGCTTGAGAAACTAGGGGTTTGTAGCATCCTTTTGGTTGTAGCCAGAGAATTAGGGAGTTGGAGCTTCCTTTAGGCTGTAGCCTGAGAAACTAGGGGGTTGGAGGCTCCTTCCAGTTGTAGCTAGAAAAGAAAGGAAGTTGGTTCTTCCAATGAACGTAATTCTTAAATACATATAAGAAAAATCATTATGTGGTTTTCTCCCGCTTTGGGTTTCCACGTAAAAACGTCGGTGTACTATGTATCTGTATGATTTCTCATTTGTTCATTGTTTATTTACTCTGCAAATATTGGATGATAATGATACATTGATATAACACTTGCATTTGTGGTTGAAAAGGATTGAATTACTCAATTACTGATTCACCACCCCCTCTCAATAATCCAACAATTGGTATCAAAGCAGTCTCCTTCAGGGAACAATTTAACCATTGAAGGAAATCGTGGATTATTTTGAGAATGGAGTACCAATGTTTAATGGTCAGAATGGTTTTAAGTATGAGATGTGGAGAAGAAGGATGAAAGTATATTTATAGGAACATGGGAATTATATTTGTCTATCAGTTGTTATAGGATATGATAGTTCAAAAAGGGAAAAGACTGCAACCTAGAAGGAATTGAAGAAGAATAACAAAATAGCAATGGATTTCATCTGGGAATGATTACCTAATTCGGTAATAGAAAATGTTGGTAAATGCTCATCATCCAAAGAACTTTGGGATAAGTTACATGACATATATTCTTCACCCATCGCAGATTCAAAAAATGCCAAAGAAGATGCATATACATATCAAGAAGAATTATGTTCACCATGTCAAAAATATTTAGAATATGAAGAGTACATAATCACCAAAGGTATGTTGTTTTGCTAATTGTGAAAAACATGGACATCTTGAAATAGAATGTCATGAAGGAAATGAGACAGAAAAACTAATTGAAAAGGAAGAAAATTATGAAGTAGAATTGATTAATGATTTAGATGAACTAAGAGACGAAAACAAGTCACGCAAGAAAGAATTGATGAAACAAAAGGAAAGTGTTCGCATTTTTTAAGAAGCCCAATAGTTCATTGAGAACTTAAGAACTCAACTAGAAGAAGCTAGAAATATCAAAGAAAATCTTGAATATCAAAAGAAGTATTTGGAAGCCAACATAGTAGCACAAAAGGAAGAAGCAGAAATGAGAGAGAAGATATTGACAGATCATCTTAAGGAAAGAACTAACAATCTACACCAGGTTGAGGTAGAGTTTGGTCAAGAAGAGAAAGGACTTGCAGAAGAAATAATCACATTAAAAAATCAGTTTGAATAAGAGAAAAGAATAGGAGAAGTCATGAAGTCTCGGATAATGAAGAAAGAAGAAGAGGTTGAGAAGATTGAAGAATAATTTTTCACATTGAGAAGTAAAATCGTCAAGATCAACAAGAACGTTGAAGAGACAGAAACTTCCACATCAGTTATAGAGAATGAAGAGAAGCACTCTAGTTTGCTTTAGATGAACTAAGAGAAGAAAACAAGTCACTCAATAAAGAATTGATGAAACAAAATGAAAGTGTTCACATTTTTTAAGAAGCCCAACAGTTCCTCGAGAACTTAAGAACTCAGCTAAAAGAAGCCAGAAAAATCGAAGGAAATATTGAATATCAAAAGCAGTATTTGGAAGCCAACATAGAAGCATAGAAGGAAGAAGCAGAAATGAGAGAGAATATATTGACAGATCATCTTAAGGAAAGAAATAACGATCTAAACCAGCTTGAGGTAGAGTTTGGTCAAAAAGATAAAGGACTTTAAGAAGAAATAATCACATTAAAAATTCAGCTTGAAGAAGCGAAAAGAACCAAAGAAGTCATGAAGTCTTAGATAATGAAGAAAGAAGAAGAGGTTGAGAATATTGAAGAAGAAGTTGTCACATTGAGAAGTAAAATCGTCAAGCTCAACAAGAACGTTGAAGAGACAGAAACATCCACATCAGTTATAGAGAATGAAGAGAAGCACTCTAGGTTGCTAGAAAAGAAGAATGAAGAAAATAGAAAGAGTTATGCAGAATTACTCAAAGAAAGGAATCATGGTCAACCAGAATCTAAGAAAACTATTGAATATATATCTTCAAGAAGACCATCCATGTTCAAGCCAAAAAGAAGCTTCGATCATGATCATGATCAGTCAAGGCAAAAATTTAGAAGGACTACGCCACAAAGAAGATCATTCGCTCCCAGGTATGCAAATTTCTTTTATGGTCATTTTTTTTATTGTACTAACTTTGGACATAAGGTTTCAGATTGCAAAGATTATAAAAGAAATGTTCAAGCAATAAATTCCTATGTGGCCCCACGTAACATTGAATGGTACAAATGTCATAACTATTGACACATAACTAGTGATTGTAGAAGCATGATCGATACTTCCATGAAAGAGAACATTGATATTAGATATAAGAAAGTATGGATAAGAAAACATGAAGAACATGTGAACAAAGACCAGGTCCCCAAGATCGCAATATTGGCAATAAAATGAGATAAAGAAAATTCTACAAAGAAAAAGAAAGATGTTAGATACAGAAAGGTTTGGAAAACAACTGAAAGAAAATAAGTAATAGGTTCAAGAGATTGTACTTTCAGGCATTGTAGTGAAATATGAATCCACGGACATAAAAAAAGAAGTCAGAGCTCAGAGAGATGATGAATCTACCAATGAAGATGATGATGAATACACATCGGAGAAGAAATTGTTCTGAGCCATCTAGCTTAGAGACTCCCAGGTAACATGAATATTAGACAGGGGGAGTCTATGTGATAGGTGTGACAGACCAAATAACCATACTTCCGGTAGCTTGTAGAGTTTGATAAGAAAGATCCAGAGCAGTCAGTTAGTAGAAGTACAGTTTGATAGATTAATCAAGACTTCATGATAGTATAGTGATAAATGGGTCAACATTATGGACAGTTGCACAATTAGAGTCTTGGACAGTATGGACAGAGATGGATTCGTAAGAAAAATTAGCAGGTTTGGACATATATATGACATTGGATGAGAGAATGGATTCATAGATTGGTTCAGAGAGTGGTTCAGAGAGAAAGGAACATTATCATAATGGATGATAATTACATAGGAAATGGCTCAAACAATGCTAATGGATTCGAAATTGACAGATATTTTTGGACATATGCAGTGCATACAGTAGTTCACATTCAAAACAAAGTAATTCTCAGAAAAAACAATGATAAAACTCCCTACGAACTATGGAAAGGAAGCACAGACAACCACCTCTACATCAAGGTAACTGAAGGTAGTATTTTATTAATTGAAATTTATGTTGATGATATTGTATTTGGAAGTACTAATGACAAGTTAAGTCAAAAATTTACAAAGGATATGCATAATGAATTTGAAATGTCATTACTATGAGAACTATCCTTCTTTCTGGGTCTTCAGATATGTCAAAGCAACCAAGGAATTTTTATTTCTCAAACTAAGTATATCATAGAAATGCTAAAGAAGTTCAAAATGGAAGATTGCAAATTAGTTACCACTCATATGCAAACCAGTTGCAAGTTGAGCAAAGATGATGATTCAAAGTCTATAGTACATAGGAAATACAAGTCAATGATTGGTATCTTACCATATGTGACAACATCCAAATCAGATGTAATGCAGGTAGTTGGACAGGTGGAGCGATTTCAAGGAGCACTAAAGGAAACCCATGTCATAGCAGTGAAGAGGGTTTTCATATATCTCAAAGGAACATAAGAGTTTGGATTATGGAATCCAAAAGGAAATGATCTATCACTTATTGCCTACATAGATGTAGACTGGACAGGTTGCATTGATGACTAAAGAAGCACCAATGGAGCAATGTTCTACTTGGGTAAGTGTTTAGTATCATGGCTAAGAAAGAAATAATCATCAGTATCCTTATCTACAACCGAGGCAGAGTATATTGCAGTAGCATCATGTTTTACATAGGTTCTAAGGATGAAACAAACTCTGGCAGATATATAGATTGAGTATGATGAGCCCATTCCAATCTATTGTGATAATACAAGCGCCATCAGTATCTTAAAGAACCCAGTGATGCACTCCAAGATGAAGCACATTCCAATCAAGTATCATTTTCTATGGGAACAGGTTGCAGAGAAGAACATCATAGTTGAATATGTGGGCACAAAAGAACAGGTGGTAGACATCTTTATAAAACCTCTTCTAGAGGAATCCTTCGAGTATCTTTGCCAGAGACTCAGAGTATTTTCTACTCCAAAATGAATGCTTTTGAATGCTTATCTTATATGTCTTATATTTACATGAGGAAGAAGCATAAAGAGGACAATTCAGGTCAAGAGATCAGTTTCAGGAAGAGTTCAGTCAGGGGGAGCATCCCCAAGGACAGTTCAGTTAGGGGGATCAACCCCAAATGGAAAGATACCTTTTCCATTGATGACAAAGGGGGATAGATTTATCATATGCAAAGGTAAATGCTTAGAGAAAGAGCACAGAGGCATGGTTCCAGGGGGAGCGATGGTCACAAAGGGAGCATGAGTGATATGAATTTAGTATTGCATTAGAGTGTTGTTATCAATTCCAAAGGGGGATATTGTTGATTATTTGGGTTGGTTGTCATTGATGTCAACCCTTGAAGAAAGTCTGGTAGCAAATATCGGTAGCACAAAGGTTTGGATAATCGACCCAAGTTTTTTTTTATGTATAATAGTATGATTTTTTATATATTTGTAGGTAAGACTATTCCATATGTATATTACATGTCATGCCATTTACGATGGTATGTGGAACGTCACATAACTCCTCACGGTTAAAGAGTTATGGCCATGTGAAGTTAGATAAAGGTTTGGGTAATGGACCCAAGTTTGTTTGATGGATAATGGTATGATTTTTGATATATTTGTAGGTAATAATATTCTATTTGGATAGTACATTTCATGCCATTTCCAGTGCTATGTGGAACATCACATAACGTCTCATGGTTAGATATTTATGGCCATGTGAAGTTAGAGAACCCTCGTGAGTCATCTAGAAGCCCCAAAAGGTCAAAGTAATAAAAGTGGTTTAAGACATTTTAAAAGGTAATTAATAAAGTGAAGTGATAAGTGTACTATAATTCAAAGTGAATACAAAATAAATTACTAAGTGGACAAGTGGTTAGAANGTCAAAGTAATAAAAGTGGTTTAAGACATTTTAAAAGGTAATTAATAAAGTGAAGTGATAAGTGTACTATAATTCAAAGTGAATACAAAATAAATTACTAAGTGGACAAGTGGTTAGAAGTGGGTTAACCCTAAAATAAGGAAGGTTAGTTAAGATGGTTAAAAGGTAACCCCTTGAGGAAGCTACATGAAAGTATAAATAAGAGGCAAGGCTCTCTCATATTAATTCAACTTGAGCATATTGGATATCTACAAGTGAATGAGTTAACCAAAGGATATCTAAGCCGAATTTCAGAGGGAAGGTGAAGTAAAGAAGGCTGAAATTCAAGAGAGGATAAATTCTTTTGATGATGTTTTCTAAAGTATGTTATTTACAGGTCATCTCACCATTTTCACAATAACTTTTATTTAGAATGATTCAGACCATGAAATTGGGAGGACATTGAGGAAACATATCCAAGTAGTTGTGATACAAATTTCATCTTGTGGGTCATTTTATTTTTAGAGTTACACACCATGGAAAATAGGGTTTGTGGCTAGTCCTGAAACTAGTCTAAAACATGTGTTTCGGGTAAAAACGCATAACTTCTTCATAATAGATCCAAAATTAGTAAGACCAAATGTATTGGTTAGATTACCGTCTATAATATTCTCTGTACAATGTTCATATCTATACAACAAATATTCTGTGTGGGGCATGCTCTACAAGTTTTCTCTCTAAAATAAGCCAGAATTCAACAAGGTATGCCATTTTTTCTATAACGCCTTTTCTGAGAGGTTCCAAGAAGTGACATATGGAGGAATTGCATAAAAGACACTAAAGAACATTGTATACGATTTTTAGATCTTTTTTCATTACAAGTACATAGTTATTATTATTGCAAGCTAGGGTTTTTGACTAATCCAAAATTTTTCATGTGAGACTAAAGTAAAGTTTGATGAAAATGATAGTCTCTTGTTGTTAAAGTTAAGGAAGGTTTGCAGGTATGTGATCATATACACCAAGTCTATTACAGAGTTACAAATCAGATTTGGATGATGAAATTGATGATGGATTGTGGTTGAGGTACATGTTGGGTACATGGTTGAGACAAGTAGTTAATGAGTTGGCACATACATGAGATGTCTAGTTGATGATGTTCGTACATCTTGATGAATCATGGTTTATGTGTATTTGATGCATGATTGATACATATTTGGTGCATGGTTGATGCACTCATTGATGGTACATGCTAATATATAGGCTCATGCATGGTTGATGCACTTGTTCATGGTACAGGTTGATTACAGGTTGTTTGGACATGTTATTGTGATAGGTTATTTGTATAGCCTTGGTGAATGGTTCATGCATTTGTTTATGCTACAAGTTGATGTATGGTACAAGTTGGCACATGTTATTGGTATAGGTTGTTACAGATTGATTACAGGTTTACAACAATATATCTCACAGCGATAGTGTGACAGTGGTTCCATCATTCTACTTCTATGTTAGGGTGGTTGGACAGGGCAAGGACAGGTGGTTGTAGACACCTTCTGGTTGTAGCCGGAGAACATAGGGGGTTGTAACCTCCTTCTAGTTGTATCCAGATAATTGGGGAGTTGGATCTTCCCTTTGGTTGTAGCCTGAGAAGCTAGGGGGATGTGGTCTCCTTCTGGTTATAGCCAGAGAATTAGGGAGTTGGATCTTCCTTCAGGTTGTATCCTGAGAAAATAGGGGGTTGGAGCCTCCTTCCAGTTGTAGCTGAAAAAGAAAGGAAGTTGGTGCTTCCAATGAATGTAATGTTTAAATACATATAAGAAAAAACATTATGTGGTTTTCTCCCACTTTCGGTTTCCACGTAAAAACACTGGTGTACTGTGTATGTGTATGATTGCTCATTTGTTCATTGTTTATTTACTTTGCAGTTATTGGATGATAATGCTACATTGATATAACACTTGCATTTGTTGTTAAAAAGGATTGAATTAGTCTATTACTGATTCACCCCTCCCTCTTAGTAATCCAACAAACACAACCACACATAAATTCCATCACAAAAAGGCACCAAATTTGACATGAGGAAACTCAATGAAAAAAAAAACCCAACAACAAATGGTTGTTTGGTCTTCATTTAAGCAATCTCTAGTTACAATATTCATGGCTCTAGTGCATCCTCACCTCTTGGCTAACAAAAACAAAAGCCAAGTTACAAGATAATGTAGGAGAGTTGGTGGGTAATGGGAAGACCAAGTTGGTGGGTAATGGGAAGACCAAGAAGGTGAGGTTTCATTTCCCATTTCTCTCACTTTTCCTCTATTATCTGATTTTCGTTTTCATTTAATTCATTGTTTTGTTGTTTTAGTCTCTAAAATTTGTGTTGTCCTTTTTATATTTTTATCTAATCTTCATTAATTTTAGAATTACACTCATAGGTATTAAGTCTTACAACCATTGAGTTGGGTTCAAATCCATTTTGAATTAGTTTTAATCACATGGATAAAGTACAATGGATTTGATATAGCTATAACCAAAAGTCAATTTTCTTACATTAATTAACCACGCCCATTTCACCGATAAAAAACTAATTTAAGCTATATTATGTTTGAAAAGCTAGGTTCCTCAAATATAACTATATTTTTTCCTTTAAAAAACAAATAATTCTATTCAAAAAGACAAAATTACATCAGCAGCAGATGCCCAAAGCATTCAAGTAGTTGTAGTGTCACCCATTGAAACTAAGGAGAACACAAGAAACGTATTCATAATAAGTCCTGAAGTGCTGCCCAAAATACAGCAAAAGATAAAAGCCAAGTCATATTATTGCCCATTACATATTAAAAAAACGTCCACATCCAAGTCCTTACATATGGGAGAGGATAAGCCGATAATCAAACTGTGAACTAAGGGTGGTAAAGAAATTATGTAGAGCCATTCGAGATCTTTTTCCAAATTTTCTAGCAGCCTTTGTCCAAGACCGCCTCAAATATAACTATATAAGTATACTAATCCGAAAATAACTAAAAACGATTGCTATAAGTTAAAATTTCTTATGACCATAAAATACCAAAAATATAACTATACTAGTCTGCAAATAACTAAAAACGTTCATCATAAGTTAAAATATCTTATTGACTATGCTCAATAGCTTACATATGCGTGACATTTAAATCCATAGATAAAAAAAAAATGCTTGAGTACGTGGATTGACTCTGAAGGCAAAGTACAAAATGCCTAATCTTCTAACTCGGACAAAGAATGGGTAATTGAGTAGATGTTGAATACCTATTACAAAGTTTATCAAAACCCAACGTTTTCGAGTTCATTGAATTGAGTCGAGCCCATGTTCAAGGGATCACAATGCAAAGGAAGAGGGTAATAATTACTATAAGTCCAACTATATTTTCAATGCATAAGTGGTTTTAACATTGCATTGGTAGAACTTATAACAAAAATAAGTACACACATGGAACCTTAGCTAACTAGTAAACTATAAAGTTAAATAAAAACATAGTTAATGGTTTGGAGAAGCAAATCAACCCCAACACATTAATAAATAAAAAATTTCTTAAGTTAGAGATCAAATGGAATTATGTAATTACTACCACAAACCAAAAGTACTATTGCTAAATGTGGAATATATCAATAAGATTAAATGGAATTTTGTAATTACTACAATAAACTAAAAGTACTATTGCTAAATGTGGAATATATCAATAAATCTATTGAAAATCATGAAATACATGGGAAAAAACAAAAGTTAGTAAACATGAAAAGCATTTTAAGACACAAAAGCATTAAATTGAAATACAAAAATTGTAAACATGAAAAGCATTTGAAGACCCAAAAACTCTAGTTACCCCAAGGCACAGAAGTTGAGCACCTTCTCTTTAAAGTACCTCCTCATGGTTGCATTCAAATCCGTGACCATAGGTCAAGTAATGAGAGTATGTTTATTAATGCTGAGGAAATTGTTGGGTTGAAGAAACAATCTATAAAGGTAACCTACAAAGCAACTTTAAGATTGGAAACTAGTCTTTCCAATCTATAGAGGGCTCTCTTTGAGACTTAATCTCTAATAGACAGGTTGCTTTAAATTGATGGCTAGATTTAGAATATTTCGATAATTTTTCAAGGTTTGTTGAAAAAAGGTATAGTATTTCTAGGGCTATGGAGTCAACCCCTGAAAACAAAGAAAACAATGTGTGGTAGATAGAACTCATCAGAGGAACAAAGGCTAAATAAGGCGATGAACTTCAATGTTTAGTTTGATCATGTAGGGTGAAAGAAGAAAATAAACACATAATAGAATCAGACCATCACAAATGATGAATTTTGACCTTAGTTGAGAAGAGAGACAAAATTTAAATTAGTTAAGTCTAGAGCACCATTAAATGAATTCTGGACTTCTAATTTACCAATTTAAAGAGAAGAAAAGTGCAGATGAAAATAAGTACACAATGAACACATACAAACAAGAGTACAATCTTCAGATCACCACCATTAGAATCTTTTTCATAAGGAATTCAAGACTTCTGCATTTTTATTTCTTTAGATTCAGAAACTTGTCGAGCTACTATCTCCTAGAGTTATGGATCTGGTTGTTCTCAAAGAGAACAACAACCTCTATAAAATTTACCCAAAACAAGAAAGTTGATTTGTAAATCATAACCTAACCGAAATGTCATTTACAATCATAAATTCTTGAGAAAAATCCAACCATATGGTTGTGATGAGTCATCATGTGTACCATTGGACAACACTATCACCTTTGCGCAGTGAATTCATGTTTATTTTGCGCAAATGTTGGTTGTGGTATGTGTGCATCAATTTCACGATGCGGATCTTCATGCTGAGGTTTCTCGCTCGAATACAGTTGGAAGCAAAGGCCGGGATCATTCAATTTGTATGTAGCTTCTTTATCGAATCTCACGTATAGTCGTAAGGACCTGTTTTTCTTTCTTAATGACAAGTTTTGTCTCTTTAAACTTCTCACCTATCTCAACAAAGTTGCATTCCTCTTTAATTTTGATTGAGCAACATAGATGGTTGCACATGCATCGTTTATAACTGTTATGCATTTCTTGTAAAGTTCATGATCCCTTCCTCTGATATTATTTTTCCCTCTCTGAGCTTAATGATCTCATATTGAGGTTCTCTTAGCTGTTTTTTCAGCCATTTTATATTATTTTATCCTCTTGTTGGTGAGGTAGGAGATATTTGACCTGCTTTACTCTGTGGTGCTTGTGCTTCAAGAATTCTTTATGTTAGCTTCCTCTTCAATTATCTGTTTTCCTGATAGAATTGGGCTATAACATGTTGATATTTCTTGAGTTGTTATTTCACTTCCTTGATATCTGCATCTTCCTCACCTGGTTCCACTTGTTTTTCATCAATCTCTTGGGCTACATATTTAACAAACTCTGTTTGAATTGTGGGTATGGGAAACCTCCTGGTAGAGGACTTGGTGCATGGTTTATTGGGATTTTGTGTCTCCTCAGTTTCATCAGTGAATCTTAATTTTCTTATTTTCTTCGAGGTTGGCTGACTAAGTGATGAATTCTCAATTTCTTTTCCTTTTCCCCTTTCAACAACACCTCCTCCTTTTACCCTTGAACTATGAAATGTTGATTTCTCAGTAGATAAGGGAGTATATCCTTTAGGGTCTAGGGAAATGCTTGTTGAAATAAAGAAGGAATCCTAATCCATGTTTAACTTTCCAAGATCCTCAACCACCAACAACTTTATCAAGGAAAAATGGAATAGGCTACTCTCTGGTTGGTCATCTTTGGCTTGGACATTGTCTACTAGTCTTCCCAGGCTTCTACATAGGAAGAAAGGTAAGTTTAAAGGACTTATCCCTATGAAATACATCGGGAGCCTAATGTGGTATTGACGTACCTTGTAAAATCTACCCTCACAAGTAAAGTACTTTTGGATTATCCTCAAAAGTTTCTCAAAAGGTTCCAAAAGATATTCACTGGGAATGTTGGCTCCAATATTTCGATTTCTATATTTAGGTTTGAGAAAATAAATATAACATGAAGTATCTAATGGCATACTTTTAAACCATTTTTCTCTCTGCATAGGAATATCCATCGTTGTAACATCCCCGACCACCCATGCTGGGGCATGCTACTCCAGAAAACATTTTCATTCTCTGCTCAACATATTGTAACATACCCAACATCCAACTGAGCTATGCCGCATAAATTTTTGGAACTACATGCAATTAAAAACACATACACATAACATTCTTGTGGAATTTTATATATAAAACGTAAACATAACATACATTATGTGAATTCATGGATTCATAGTGAAATAACACTAAACATATACATGAAATACCCATAAATATAAAGACAATTATAACCATACATAGGATAAACCCATAAAAATAAACACATAAATAATAATGCAACATGTAAATTTATCATACAATTGACACTTATCTTGGTAATAATATCATCAATTGCATGCAAACTTTCCACAAACTTCCCAGCCTTAGACCACACTGCTCATCACTCTCAGCAGTGGGTCACCCTTGAGCTGGGACTAAACTCCACCCAGGTAAAGGGATTCCTAATCAGGTTGACTATCTCAGACAATAGGAAAGACTCTGTCACAGGTGCCAACTCAAACTAATAGTCTATAGTCCCTCATTCCCAACATGCTTGTCCCACCCCAGGAAGTGTGCCCCTTCATTGCTCAATAGTCCTTCACCTGCCCCACTTCCTTTATGCGCTTCAACAACAGGCCGGATAGGAAGTCTTAGAGCCATGTAGTTGTAGTTTAACACCTTCAGGAAATCAATTCCCAACAATTCTCCCACCCAGATATATTTCTCACGGGACTAACAACCCGCCTCTTCAATATCCCACGTGCCTGACAACCCGCTTCTTTAGTCCAACTCCCAATCTAACCAGCTACACCAACCAGTATGGCTATGGATACAAGTTCAAATATAATGATAGGACAGTATGGAGGATAGCTAACTGCGTGAGTGAAAGATAATTGTATGGATAAATGGATGACTACATGATGGAAGGAATCCTAGAAAATGAACTAAGTCCAAATAGTATGTATGCATGTCCCCAACTTGACACTTGTCATGTTGGGAGCTACTTTGGCCCACTTGTCCCCAACTTTGGAACTTAGGATAAAATAGTTATCCATACTTTATACTTAAGAAATATTAATATAATATTCCTTTTTGGCTTAAGCTCCCTAGATTAGCCCCTTTTTCTTAACTTTTATCCCCCCCCCCATTCCCTAACTAGTGATTTTTGGTTTCTCGTACTCATCATCGGGTCTAATCTAGGGAGCTAATCTAGGGACACTGTGATCATCGGGTCTGCGTTTACTAACTTTAAATTATGTGGCTCAAACCTCATGACTTTCCTACTTCTTGCATTCTTTTTTTTTCATTGAAGAGTTGTCATGATGTTGATATATGTCAATTGTAGGTGTGTAGCAATAGATTGTAATAGCCTCTGTGCAGCAAAAAAGGGAACAATAACCTGTGACAACAAACTACAAAAATAACCTCTGTGCAATGAATGATAATAATGAATTTTGCATGGTGCACAAGAAAAGGTAGCAGCAGGAAACTCCACGCAGCAAAAAAATCAGTAGCAGGGAACTCGACGCAACTGAAAACTCAGCGTAGAAATAAACAGCAACGAAAAACTTCAACATAGCAGAAAACTCTGCGTGGAAATAAACAACAATGGAAAACTTCGGTGCAGTGGAAAACTCGATGTTGAAATAAACAACAACGGAAAAATTGGTGCATGAGTAGGTAGTAAGAATTTAGCTCCAAAGAAAGAAAGTTGATTGTGTGAAAAACAAACTCATTCCAAAAGCTAATTTGCAATGCGCTCCAAGAAAATCTCTCGAACAATGATTGAAAGCAATGGAGGATACACAACAAAAGCAGAGTGGTAGATTTACGTAGTGACTCGCAGCACACAATATTTACATAGCAAAGGGCTTCAGATCTTATTGGAAAGGCTATGGACGACGCAAAATTCTTGAAGGTGATGAAGAAAAAAGAAAAGTGGCCAATATTTATGCTTGAATGGATAAGGAACAAAATTATGAAAAGAGACAAAATATCCATAGCGACGAGATGTTTTAAGGCAAGTTAAATATTTGTGCAACGAACTTGCGCAATGGGTACACCTTTGAAGTTTGCAGTGGTACAAATGATATGGAGTGCCATGATTGTTCCCTTTTCTAACCTCATGATTAGGTAATGACGAACCATAATATCTTTTGACATGACATTCATCCTAACCACTTGATTCGACCTTGGTACATAATTTCCCACTTTTCAACATAACTCGAGACTTAGGAAAGTAGACCTTTACAACTTAAACATGACGAAACTTATGTTGGAAGATTGATTGTTTTCATTGATGTCAACCCTAGTCATGGGTTTTGGACCGCAAGATTGATAAAGGTATTTGGACATGAAGGAAAATGCAAATGCATATACAACACCCATGAATGGATAGTATACATCATGCTATTTTTGGTTGTATGTGGCACATCACATGGATGCTCATTGTTGAGGAGAAATGAATTTTTGAAGATGACAAAGTGAATTGAAAAAGGAAGTACATGTAGGCCCTAAAAATAATTAAAGAAAATAATTACAAAATAAGAAAGTGTCAGGTCGGCCCTAATGTTAAAAGGAAGTGACATAAATG
>SNQJ01S0025651.1:84268-98905 GCA_010110895.2 Picea sitchensis
CTCATATATTGTGCATGGTGTATTGTGGTGTATTGGTGTAACTCTTATACTATTGTTCATTGCTCATTGGATATAATTGACTGGTTTAAGTATAAGTTGAAAACGGTTTTTAAATTGTACTTGATACTGATTCACCCCCCTCTCAATATCAACAACTTACACTCTTGAATTTATTTCCTTTGTGGTAGTGTGTTATGAAAAGGACAATACACCCTTTAAACCAACTTATGGATAAACCCCTTTCTTGACATTTCAAGCCATTATTTATTTGGTCACTAACCTCATAAACTTTGACGCACTAACTATGACTCATCTAAGAATGTCTTGATTTTTCCCAAGATCATGCAATGACTTTTGAAAACAATTTGGACAAACCTCTTACTCTAGCTACAAAAGTCATGGTGCTAACAATGTTCACAGAAGCAAGATGAAGAATCACCTTTGACTTGGAACTCTAACCGTGATGGCCATGTTGTAGCAAATGAGGTAGAAACCCTACTTGCATATGGAACTTATGTTAGTAGAAGCTTGAGGGAAGTCAATAAAAGAGATAATCGAGTTGTAGGTGTCAAATCAAACCACATACAGTAGGATCATAATGCGCTTAAACTCCATATAGACAATAGAAAAATAAAAAATCAACAAGGACTCAAAGGCAGTGGAAAGAATAAGCCTAATCATGTCACCCATTAAATTTGTTTCTAAGAAATACAAGGGAAGGCCCTCTCTTTATAGAAAACTAAGAGGAATCCAACATTTAATAAGGTTAGTTAGCAGGTATATTGACTGATCATTTAGTGATTTATCCAAGTTAACTTATAACCATGTGTGTACATGGGCTACCAGGAAGGGGGCATGCCTTCCTTCACCAATTCAGAATGAGGATGAAAGTTCTATAACAAATATTTAGTATATTTATCTTCTCTTTTCTTATTGTAATACTTAGTATTTTTCTTTCAATTTAGCTTTTTCTAGTGTAACCATGAGAAGGATTTCCTATAAAAGGCGCTCCTGTCTCACTCAATGAATAAGAAATTATCATTATTTGTTCTTCATTGTGTATTGAGTTTATGGAGTCCAATTTTCAGATATGCATGCAAATCAATTGGTATCAGAGTAGTTCGCTCCTCTACCTGATCTAATATTCCTTTCACTTTTTTTTCCCTTTCAACATTTTTGGTTTCAGTTTCATTTTTCCAGCCCTCAGAACCACTTCTTCCTAGCTTCCACAACAATAGAATACTTCTTTTGTAGGACTCGCCATCTTTCTCTAGAGGTTCCTCTTTACTAGCTCACAAGGGTTCTCTTTCTCTTTGGGGCAGTGAGGTGTCTCCACCCTCCTCATCTATGAGGCATAACATTTAGCATCTAGGTTCCTCCACCCTCTTAGTTTCATCCGCACTCACTGGGCAGCTAGGTGTCTCCACCCTCCCAATCTTTGCAACATTGACAATACTTTCTATTCCAGAATCACTACATGTTCTGAGCAGCGATGGAATTTCGCACTCCATCCAAAATGCTCTCAAACTTAAAATCAAGAGGCAGAAAGTGGGGACGCTTTCCGGTTAAACCGGGAGGAATTGGGCTACCATGAAGGGGGCATTCCTTCCTTTGCCAACTCAAGATGAGGATTAAATTTCTATAAAAAAAATTTAGTATATTTATCTTGTTTTAATTTTTTCTATTACAATGGTTAATAAAGAAAAGCCTCATATTTTCCTATTGTTATACTTAGTAGTTTTCTTTCACTTCATCTTTTTCTAGTGTAACCATGATAAGGATTTTCTATAAAATGCACTCCTCTCTCTCTCAATGAATAATAAATGACCATTATTTGTTCTTCATTGTGTATTAAGTTTATGGAGTCTTATTTTCATATATGCAGGCAAATCAGTACACTGACACCCCCCATTAAGTGAAACTTAGGGAAGCATAAAAAGGGAGGCTAAATCTAAAATATGGGTCTCAACTACTAGGACATGATAGGTCCCCATGTAAAAAATGCATATAACAATAGACAAAAAAGGAAGGGAGACTAAGACTACCCCCCACCCCCCATTATATGTCCATCTTCATACTCCAAGCAAGGCATGAACCTGGACATATTAATTCATTGTCAAGGGTTTGGTGAAGATGTTAACAACGTGCAACTAAGAGTGACAATACTACAAATCAATAGTCCTATCATGAATCAATTTTTGGATGTAATGCATGTATAATTATATATTCTTGTTGCATTGATACTCTATTGTCTCCCTAGAAATATGGATAACACTCTAACTATCACACCAAATTAGAATAGCTTACACCTACTAAAAACTAAACTGGGACAAAATCTTTTGAATCCAAATAGACATGGTGATAGCATTAATAACACCTTGGTACTTTGATTTTGAAGAAGAAAGGGTGATGGTATCTTGCTTCTTGATGGACCAAACAATGGGACTAGAGCGAAGATGGAAGACATAGCTAAAGGTGGACTTCTGGTCATCCAGATCACGAGCCTAATTAGATTTAGTATAACCCACTAAATTTCCCTTACCATTGGAAGAATACTAATTACCACATGTGTGTGTCCCTATAATGTAGCAAATAAATCTCTTTGTGGCTTTCCAATGAATCTCATGTGGTTCCTACATGAACTGGGAAACCAACGCAGCTCCATAGGAGATATCAAGACGAATATGAGTCAAGTTCAAGAGGATAAAAACAAGCCAATAGAAAGTAGAATCATCTAAAGGAGTGGCCAACACTTGGATGACAACTTGACTCCTAACAAAATGGCATGGGTGAAAATTTACAATCTAACATGTGAAATCTTGTTAAGAGATCTGAGGCATACTTGGGTTGAGAGAGACATATCTCAGATGCAGATTATGCGATCTATAATCCAATAAACTGGTGAACAATACCTAAGTATATCATTTAAAATCATTGATGAAGAGTTTGTTTCACATGATCAATAGGTAGGTGAACTCCTAGTGAGAATCTGATCATCCACACAGAGAACAAGGTGGAGAAATTCATCATCTTGCTGCAAAATATAAAAATTTGAATCAAAGTGGAAGGAGAAAATACTAAAGAGAAAATAAAATTGTCCATCTTCCAATACCAAGCATTAGGGGCTTGTTTGAAACCGTAGAAGGAATTTTTAAGTTTTCACACAAGTGAAGAGTCTTGGATAAAAATAGGACAATGCTCCATGTATATATCTTCCTATAAATATCCATGAATAAATACACCTTAAAAATATATCTAGAGATAATAAGGTGAGTATAATTCATTTTATCCACGGGTGAAAAGGTTTTAGGATAGTCAATGCCCTTAACCTGAGAAAACAAATTAGCAAGTAATCGAGCCTTATACTTTTTTATGGTACAGTTTTCCACATACTTAGTTCAATATGCCCATACTTAGATTCGATATATCCACTTACACCAACCCAATTTTCTACCTTTTGCAAGAGGGACCAAGTCCTAAGTGTTATTTTTCAATAAGGAATGATACTCATCTTCTATGGTTGTGTCCCACTCCACAATACCATGGTCCTTATGAAAATCCTTTAGATTTAAAGTAGTAGCCACAAATACTCAAGGAGTCCTTTAAACGAAGGACCCGGTTCCTCTTTGACTCCACTTAGGAAGTGGTGGATAAATTTTATCATGTTTTCCTTTGAGAGCGTTATCATTAGTAGGAGAAATCAATGCAAAAGAATGAAAATCATGGGAATATGCAAGATGTCGAGGAGGATTCCCATTAAATCAAACACTCGTGTAGATGATCAACTCATGTTATTTGGGATGAATCAATATATACCCTTTAACATCTTTTTGGTAGCTAATAAAGATGCAAGTATTACTTTGTGTGTGCATTGTATTGTACTTTTATTTGGGGATGTGAACCCAAAAATTACACCCAAAGACTGTAATATTACCAATAGAATGTTTCCATCCATTCCAAGATTCTTCTAGGGTCACCCCTTGGACAACTTTGTGAGGTGTGCAATTTGAACATAGCTGGAACAATTGATAGCTTTATCCCAAAACTGTGGGATAAGACCTCTAGAATGGATCATGAAATTTTCCATCTCCTTCAAGGTACAAATTCCTTTCAACAACATCATTTCACTGTGGACATTAGGGAACATTATGTTGTAGTTAAATACTTTCAATGGCACAATAGTCTTCAAATATACGGTTGACGTATTCACCACCATTATCTATTTCCAAACACTTGATAGACTTTCTAGATTGATTTTCAACTAAGGATTTGAACATAATAAAAATGTCAAAAGCCTCACATTTTTACTTTAGAAAGTAGACCTAAGTTCACTTGGAGTAGTTAACAATGAACATAACCAAATAGTGGGCCTTTTCAAAATCCAAGGTAGGAAAAGGGTGTGAAATATTACTATGAACACATTGAATAAATTCAAAAGATATCAAATAATTTCCTTTATCAAACATATCTTGAGGATTCTTTCCAATAACACACCCAATACAAAAACCATAAAAAATGATATAGGAAAAATATCAATGAACATATTGTTCTAACTTAGTTATTGAAGATAGCGATATATTAAGTGACCAAATTGATCATGCCATAATTTACTTAACTCATGTGAGTGAGCGAGTAATACATAGGTAGGGGACTCTAACATAGAATGATAAAATGAGTACAAGTATGAATGATGATCCACTTTCCCTCATAAAGTATCCACTCAATGAACTTGTGATATGTCACATTTGTTCATGGTATATTAAAGAATACCCCTAATTTCACTAGATATTGATAAATACCTCTCCAAATCCTTTTTCTTAACCCCCCTCCAAACACATTTTCCAAATAAACTAAAATAAACCTATTTTTTGTTATAGATATCCCTTATTTTTACAAAATACCCCTTTTTATACCCCCCAATACATATAAACCCCCCATGTACCTTACATTCCCCCCCCCTCCCCCCCATACCTACANTGACTTTGTTTTATAACTAAAAAACCCTCTTTATGAATGATCTGGGAATTTCTGTGAGATCTTTCTCTACAGAATTTCTGCAATGAGGATATTTTACTAATGATTAATCATATGTGAACAGGGGTAGGTAATCATTAATCATTTCATATGAACGTGAGTGAATTGTCATAATTATGTGCATATGTGTAATTAAAACTCTACCTAATCAAGCGAGAATGAAAACAAAACTCACACATATAACTTGACACTGATGTGTTAATTGAGTTCACCAAAATTTTTTGGCTACATCTCTTGATCCACTTGGAATACAAATCACTTTATTATCCTTCCTTTAGTAAGGGATGAAACCTTCTCACAAAATGTTTTACATGCTCCTTACAAGGATGAAACCCAAATCAACCTTCTCTTACACAAAGACATTACTTTCTCACATAAATGACTTTTATTCAAACACCAGAAGGACTACATTCCTCTAAGTCTAAATCTCTCTCAAAGGGGCCTCCCCTTCCATAATTCTTACATAAGGAATTTATATAGTTTCCCTCTCTCCATAGTTCAAGGAGAAAACATTCACAATTTTAGGATCTAATAATAACTCAAGGGAAAAAATGAGAAAGCATCTTAACCAGCCTTAACTTCCCCTTGAGACTAGGAAACCACTTGTGATAAAGTGAGGAAGAATCCCAAACCAACTCATGAGACTCCCAACTTCATCTTAAAATTAGGATACTAATTTGTTAGATGGGTTCTCACACAAAAATAATTTTCCCTTAAAACTATGAAACTAATTTGTGAGGTCGATCCTCACACTTAATTTTAATTTCCATTTTACAAATTAAATGAAAAATACATGAGCACATTATGCTCAAAAATATTAATCATTTTTACAATATGGAGCATTAAACATTCCTTTTAAAATTTGTCACCTATCATCAATTATCATTTTACTAATATTCTCCATGGTGTGAAAAGCAATGAATCCTTGGGTGGATATGTTCCTGGATGACACCTCCCCCAAAAAAGCACTTTTGGTGCTCCAAAAGTATAGAGAGAAATCGTGACTTGAATCACCGCGACCAACTTCTAGGAAGATTTGTACACTCCATGATGAACTTCCCCACTGCTCGATCTGCATAAAAAATGTCTCTGACAAGCCACACCCTTCTTCTCCTTCACCTTTGTACCTCAGAATGAGGATGTTAATTCCGACACTTGCATCAATGCAAATCAGTAGTTGATTCCCTGATCTGCATGCAACAAATTTCTCTAAAAGGCCACATCCTTCTTCTCCATCACCTTTGTACTTCGGAATGAGGATTCCAATGCCAACACTTGCATCAATGCAAATTTGTAGTTGATTCCTTTATCTGCATAGAAAATGTCTCTTAAAGGTTGCAGCCTTCTTTTCCTTCACATTTTTACTTTGGAATGAGGATGTTGATGCCAACACTTGCATCAATGAAAATATATAGCTGAAAATACATGAATTGCAAAATTTTAAAGTAGTACCACACTTTCCAATAGTTTATAAAACACTCATGGAAAAATTTACAATGATTTTCAAGATAGGCCTTAGGAAAAATAATGCCTCTCACTCAATAGTGTATATAAGACCCATTGCAATGTTGTCAAAATAGGCCTAGGAAAAACAATGCCTCTCACTCAACAATGGTTACAAGACCTATTACAATGTTTCCAAAACATTCCTTAGACAAATAATGCCTCTCACTCAACAATGGCTACAAGACCCATTACAATGTTTCCAACAAGGCTTAGGCACAGAATAAATTCCTTCACACTCATCATCACTTAAGAGTGGCTACTCACAACCTTTTACATCAATTTCGAGGCAACATTAACATTAAGGAAAATACTCCCAAATGTGCATTAGTGGTAAACTCTATGGTTTTTAAACCCCCCATTACAAACATGTGAAACATAATAAATAAGGAAAATTCCATCATCATCACACTCATCTCAAAATTCTGAGACTTTTGGCTATAAACATGACTACTTTCTATCAAAGTGTCAAAATGGCCTCTTATCGCACTGTCCCGGTTTGCATGTAAGGATAAAACAATGAATTTACTACAATAATTTAGATCTCCCTGCCTTGCTGCAACACTCAAAGATCACCAGAATCTACAACATACATTCATCCTCTTGCAATTTCTAAAAAGACACAAAAACCATAAATGCATGAAACTTACATTGGTTTTCATGCCAAGGTGCTTGACCGACTGTTCAAATATCAGCTACCCAACACCAACAGGTTCATTTCATCATTTTGCAACTTTTGACTGTAAACTCAACCTGTTTTGAAAGGCACAACTATGCCTCAAAAAATGTGCCAAGAAGACATGGGCTTGGCCATAGCATTCAATTTGCATTTCTCAAATACAAATTCTGATTGTACCAGTAGATTTATGGCAAGAAATTGTGCAAAAATGACTATAATTTCGTCAAATTTTGTCATTGTCACTTCCAGGCCCGTCGTCGACTATCTATCTCGAAATGCATGCCAAACAATAGTCTATACCCACTGCATTAATTGCAGACTTGCATTGAAAATCATGCCAAAATTTGGCGTGCACTTACCCTCCTCCCACGGATGGAAGAATATGGGTTTTAATTAATTATTTGGGCAGAGATTACCAAATGCATGTTTGGTGTGTTGGTTAGAGGGTTTGCTAAGTTTAGGGGAGGTATCGGGATCAAACCCACAGCCTCCTGATATGCCATATGGTTATGTGTTGTTTAAATATAGTTTTGAAACTATAACATCCCGCCAATATTAACACTTCGGTCATCGTTTGTTGGTCGTTGGGTCCAATACCAGCCGACCTGGCGGTCATTTAATCTTTTTTAATTTTGGACTCTAGCCTTCATTGGAAATTTTCCAAGTTACCATTTGGTAGCTTATGTTTGACCCACATGGAGCCCAATCACTTGTACAATCAGTGTCACATGCCTAATCAGTCAACGTATGATTCCCTATCATCAGTCCATTCAATACTTGTGGCAGTGCCACAATGGCGACCCAGTCAATGCCACATCACTTTACCATGTCATAATCTTACTACCATGTCATTCGTATGAAGGACACATGGCTCAATTTACTGGTCCATTTGGACCCCTAAAAAGGAAAAATCCAACTGACATGTGGAAACCTCTCGTGTTGTCATGTCCTCCACCATACTTCCCAGTCACCCTATTGACATCATCATCATACTACCACCTTGACTTGGACTTGCTAACATCATCATCATACTACCCAGTTAGTCGACACGTCACTTGTTGCATCAACATTGTTCTGGCACATCAACATTCCATATGGTCTAGTCACTCTGTTGATGTCATCACCATACAACCATGTCATCCAACACATCAGTGTCCGTACTTCCATGTGGCGTCTGTGCAACTTCGACATGGCACATTTTTTTGGGCCACATGGACCCTTGAAAGTGACAAAAATGCATGAAAAGTGGTATCCTCTTGTGTTTCCACATCAACATGCTGATTTTATACTGATGTCAACACTGTACAGACTTTTCCAGATTTGCTTGTTTGTCGAAAATTTCATATGGCCATAACTTTTTCATCTAGATTCCATTTGAGGTGTTGTTTGCATCGTTGGAAATATTTCAATGAGCTCTTCAACTTGGTATTGTTTTCATCAAATTATAGGAACTTTTATTTTTGGCCCTTTTTTCTTTACCGAGGAGGATCCACTTGTTTCAAGCCTCCAACTGCATAGGCTCTTGTAAGGGCTTCTTGCTTGGTGTACGATGATGTTGTTGGATTACTGAGGGGGGGGGGTGAATCAGTAATAGAGCAATTTAATATTTTTTAACCATATAATGAAAGTTTTATATCAGTGTAGAATTATCATCCAATAATTGCAGAGTAAATAAACAATGAATAAATGATCAATCATACACATACACAGTACAACAATGTTTTTACGTGGAAACCCAAAGAGGGAGAAAACCACAGACTGTTTTTTCTTATATGTCTTGAAGAATTACATTCATTGAAAGCACCAACTTACTTTGTTTTCCAGCTGCAACTGGAATGAGGCTCCAACCCCCTAGTTTCTCAAGTTACAACTTGAGAGAAGCTCCAACTCCCCAATTCTCTGGCTAAAACCAGAAGGAGGCTACAACCCCCTAAGTTCTCTGGCTACAACTAGAAGGTGGCTACAACCTCCTATCCTTTCCCCGTCCAACCGCCTTGAAATATAAATGCCAAATGTAGACAACATGTCACTGTCACTGAATCAATCAATGCCATTGTTAACCTGTCATTGTCATTCTGTGCCAATAACCTATAACAACCTATACCAATCAACCTACACCAAGCAACTTATACCAATAACCTCAAACAAGATGTGCCATATCTCTCATCAATAGACCCCAACCATGTTGCTGCCGCACTTTTTCTGTAGCGATTTTTCTACTGCACGTTTCCTGCCACATTTTTTCTGATACGATTTTTATATCACACTTTTTCTGCCGCGATTTTTCCATCGCACTTTTTCTGTCCTGATTTTTTTTCCGCAATTTTTCTGCCACGATTTTTTTTTTGCACTTTTTCTACCGCAATTTTTCTGATGTAGTTTTCCTGCCGCACTTTTCCTTCCGCACTTTTTTCTGCTACAATTTTTCTCCATCAATAATACCTGCCCAAATAACCTTTCACAAAAATAAATATTCAATGATATTCAAGTGTGATTGAAATGAGAGAGCCTTGCCTCTTATTTATACTTTCATGTAGCTTCCTCAAGGGGTTACCTTTTAACCATCTTAACCCACTTTTCTTATTTTAGGGTTAACCAACTTCTAACCACTTGTCCACTTAGTAATTTCTCCATTAACTTTATTATTTAAATAATTTCTTTTGTATCCACTTTGACTTATAGTACAGTCATCACTTCACTTTATTATTTACCTTCTAAAATCTCTTAAACCAATTTCCTTATTTTAGGGAGTTCTCCATTAACTTTATTATTTAACTAATTTCTTTTGCATGCTCTTTGACTTATAGTACACTAATCACTTCACTTTATTATTTAAATAATTTCTTCTTTGCAAAAACTTTGACTACTTTGAACTTTTAGGTCTCTTAGATGACTCATGAGGGTTCTTCAACTTCACATGGCCATAAGTATATAACCGTGAGGAGTTATGTGACATTCCACATACCACCGGAAATGGCATGACATTTACTATCTATCTAGAATAGTCTTACTTGCAATTATATCAAAACTCATACAATTATCCATCAAACAAACTTGGGTCCATTATCTAAACCTTTGTGCTACCAGAATTCGCTACCAAACGTTCTTCAATGGTTGACATCAATGATAACCAACCCAATTAATCAACAATATCCCCCTTTGGCATTGATGGAAACACTCTAATGAAATACTAAAGTCATTTCATGCAATATTGAAGTCATATCACTCATGCTCCCCCTGTGACCATCGTTGCCCCTTGAACCATGCCTATGTGTTCTGCATCTGATAAATCTCCCCCCCTTTTTCATCAATGGAAAAGTTATCTTTCCATCCGAGGGTGCTCCCCCTAACGGAACTATCCTTGGGGATACCCCCCCTGACTGAACTCTTCCTAAAACTAATCTCCTGACCTGAACTATCCTCTTTATGGTGCTTCCTTGTGTAAATCTAAGACATATAAGATAAGCATTCAAAAGCATTAATTTTGGAGTAGAAATTACTCTGAGTCTCTGGCAAATATACTCAAAGGATTCTCATGGAAGAGGTTTTGTAAATATGTCTTCCACTTGTTATTTTTTTCCCACATATTCAACTCTGATGTTCTTCTCTACAACATGTTCCGGTAGAAAGTGATACTTTATTGGAATGTGATTTGTCTTGGAGTGCATCACCGGGTTCTTTGAGATACTAATGGTGCTTGTATTATCACAATAGATTGGAATGGGCTCATCATACCTAACTTGTATATCTGTCAGAGTTTGTTTCATCCATAGAACCTGTGTACAACATGTTGCTACTGCAATATAATCTTCCTCGATTGTAGATAAGGATACTGATGATTGTTTCTTTCTTAACCATGATACTAAACACTCACCCAAGTGGAATGTTGCTCCACTGGTGCTTTGTCGGTCATCAATGCAACCTGCCCAATCTGCATCTGTGTACGCAATAAGTGATAGATCCTTTCTTTTTGGATACCATAATCCAAACTCTTATGTTCCTTTGAGATATCTGAAAATCCTCTTCATTGTTAATAGATGTGATTCCTTTGGTTCTTCTTGAAATCGTGCCACATGTCCAACTACATGCATTACATCTAGTCTGGATGTTGTCACATATAGTAAGCCACCAATCATTGACATGTATTGCCTCTAGCATGTAGACTTTGAATCATCATCTTTTCTCAACTTGTAATTGGTTTTCATAGGAGTGGTAACTAGTTTGCAATATTCCATTCTGAACCTCTTTAGCATTTCTCTGATATAATTAGTTTGAGAAATAAAAATTACTTGGTTTCTTTGATGTATTTGAAGACCCAGAAAGAAGGATAGTTCTCCAAGTAATAACATTTCAAATTAATTATGCATATCCTTTGCAAATGTCTGGATTAACTTGTCATCAATACTTCCAAAAATAATATCATCAACATAAACTTCGATTTTTAAAATACTATCTTGAGTTAGCTTGATGTAGAAGTTGTTGTCTACACTTCCTTTTCTAAACCTTGCCTATTGTAGATATTCATCTAGTCTAGAGTATCATGCTCTAGGAGCCTGTTTTAGATCTTACAAGGCCTTCTTCAATTTACACACATAATCTGTGTTCTCTAACAACTGAAATCCTTCTGGTTGTTCAATGTAGAATTCTTCTTCAAGTTCCCCGTTCAGAAAATATGATTTCACGTCCATCTGATACACTTTAATATTCTTGGAGTATGCATAATCTATGAGCAATCAGATTGCTTCCATTCTAGAAAATGGAGAAAATGTCTCTTCAAAGTCAATTCCTTCAACCTGTGTGTATCCTTTACATACCAATCTAGCTTTGTTCCTTGTAACATGTCCATCTTCATTCAATTTATTTCTGAATACCCACTTTGTGCCAATCACATTCTTATTATTTGGTCTTGGAACCAATTCCCAAGTGTCATTCTTCTCTATTTGATCCAATTCTTCATCCATGGCCTTATTCCAAAATTCATCCTTGCTAGCCTCTTCAAAACTTTTTGGTTCAACCGTAGATGAGAGTGCTAGGTGTGTTTGTTCTGGTGAACAGATTTTTCTTCTAGTCTCAACTCCTGCATCTTTGTTTTCGATAATCTGATCTGAAGGATGATTATTCTGTACTCATTTTCTAGGTGTCTTTGGAGGCACTTGTTTAACTTTATCTTCTACTTATGTTTGATCCTCTGCATATTCCCCTTTTACTTCTTCTTCTTCTTCTTCATCTTCTGCTTCTTCTTCATAAAGTTGTTCCATTGATTCATTTTCTTCTTCCTTTAATTTGTGTCCACCTGTTTCATCAATTGTTACATTGATGCTTTCCACAACTTTGTTCAACCTCAAATTGTAACACTTGTATGATTTCCTTGTACTTGAGTAACAAACAAGTACTCATTTGTCCACATGAGAGTCAAACTTTCCCATTCTTCCATATTCTCTTTTGATGTAGCATTTTCTTCCAAATACTCTGAAGTACTTCACATTTGTTGGCATTCCTTTCCATAGCTTGTAGGGAGTTTTGTCAATGTTGTTTATGAGAATTACTCTGTTTTGAATGTGAACCGTTGTATGCACTGCATGTGTCCAAAATATCTATCAATTGAGAATCCATTAGCATTGTTCAAGCCATTTCTTGTGTAATTATCATCCATTATGATAATGTTCCTTTGTCTTTGAACCAGTCTTTGAACAAATCTATGAATACATGCTCTCGTCCATACTTTCCAAGACTCTACTTACGCAACTATCCATAATGATGACCCCTTTATCACTATACTATCATGAAGTCTTGATTAATCCATCAAATTGTACTTCTACTAACTGACTGCTCTGGATCTGTCTTCTCAAACTCTACAAGTTGTTCGAAGGATGGTTCTTTGGTTTGTCACAGCTATCACATAGACTCCCCCTATGTAATATTCATATTACCTGGGAGTCTCTAAGTCGGATGAATTAGAACAATTCATTCTCTGATGTGTATTCATCGTCATATTCATTGGTATATTCATCAACATCTTCATTGGTAGATTCATCATCTCTCCGAGCCCTGATTTCTTTATTTCTATCTGTGGATTCATCTTTCACTACAATGCCTGAAAGTACAATCTCTTGAACCTATTCCTTATTTACCTATCCTTCTTCTCTTTCCGTTATTTTTCAAACCTTTTTGTATCTAACATCTTTCTTTTTCTCTATATAATTTTCTTCATCTCCTTTTATTTCCAATCTTGCGATCTCTGGGACCTGGTATTTATTCACCTGTTCTTCATGATTTCTTATCCACAAATTCTTACATCTAATATCAATGTTCTTTTTCATGTAAGTATCGATCATGCTTCTACAATCACTAGCTATGTGTCCATAGTTATGACATTTGTAACATTCAGTTTTACATGGGGCCACATAGGCATTTATTGCTTGAACATTTATTTTATAATCCCTACAATCTGCAACCTTATGTCCAAAGTTAGTACTATAAAAACAATGACCATAAAATAAATTTGCATACCTGGGAGTGAATGATCTTCTTTGTGGCATAGTTCTTCTAAATTTTTTCCTTGACTGATCATGATCATGATCGAAGCTTCTTTGTGGCTTGAACATGGATAGTATTCTTGAAGATGTATCTTCAATAGTTTTCTTAGATTCTGGTTGACCATGATTCCTTCCTTTGAGTAATTTTGCATAACTCTTTCTATTTTCTTCATTCTTCTTTTCTAGCAACCTAGAGTGCTTCCCTTCATTCTCTATAACTGATGTGGATGTTTCTGTCTCTTCAACGTTCTTGTTGAGCTTGACGATTTTACTTCTCAATGTGACAACTTATTCTTCAAGATTCTCAACCTCTTCTTCTTTCTTCATTATCTGAGACTACATGACTTCTTTGGTTCTTTTTGCTTCTTCAAGATGAATTTTTAATGTGATTATTTCTTCTTAAAGTCCTTTCTCTTCTTGACCAAACTCTGCATCAAGCTAGTTTAGATCGTTAGTTCTTTCCTTAAGATAATTTATCAATATCTTCTCTCTCATTTTTGCTTCTTCCTTATGTGTTTCTATGTTGGCTTCCAAATACTGCTTTTGATATTGATCCAGATTATTTTCGGCACGAAATGAGAGCGGAGATATAACATAGAAATATTCAGAGATATTGCAAGAGAGACAACAATATAACAGAGATATAGCGGAAATATAAAAAAGAGTCACAGATATACAGTAATACACGATTTCTATTAATCAGAGAAATGTACAGAGACTGTAAAAATACAGAGTGAAAGATTCGCTAGAATGGTGGCAGCTTATCTTTGAGAAGAGATGTGACGGCTACTCGCATTCGCAAGAAGATGATTACAATGAGCGTCTAGAGGCCTTTTTACAATAAACGGGAATGCCAAAAGTCCTAGACATCCAAAAACCTAACCC